>JARCZZ010037537.1:16422-47100 GCA_030323915.1 Brotogeris chrysoptera | reverse complement strand
ACCTCACCCTGGGCACTGATCCTGGTCCAGCCACCAGGTCTTCAGGTGCGTGGGCTGAGGCTGAGCCCCACCTGGAGCACAAGTGAATGCCATATCAAGGTGCCAACCCAACAGCGGTCACCTGGGAGCTTCCCAACTCCAATAAAATCAGGAATCCAGCTAAAACCCCAACTGCCTCCAATGTAAACAGCAATGCCACTGAAGAACGTGCCAATGGACAAAGAAATGGCTCCTCCAATCCTCAAAACTCACTGAGAGCTGCAGCTTTGAACTTTCACCCCCTGCCAACAGCATATTCAAGAGCTCTAGCAAGAGAAAACGTTACTTTAGACTGAAAATGGCATTGGAGTTTTCATTTTAGAGCACTAGAGAACAAAGATTTTGAGGAAGGCTTCCACCCCGTTGCTTCTGGTTCCAATGCAAGCAACATGCAACTCCATTGCTAAAAGACCCTCTATGACTGAATCCGCCATCCCTTGGGAGATGGTATCCAAGCTCTCCAGATGCAGAGTAGAACTTCCTCCTTTGGGACATTTTGCCTTATCTCATTCAGCTCCAGTACAGCGTGTCTCACTGGGGCAGTTAATGCATCACCCTGAAAGGCTACAGAAATATACTTCTGCTTGCTTTGATTTTATTTTTAGACAAAACCACGTAAAAAACCGATTTCCTTTATTTAAAAAAGCAGTTCTCCCAAGCACAGACCATCAAACCTCAGCCAAAGTAGTAATGGGTGACCAGAGCCAAAAACTCTGAGGCTGGTCCAGTAGCGCTGACTGATCTCATTAGCTCTCCTCATGAAAATACACAGCTATGACTTCACTCCTGGATTACACTCCTATATTTAGTTTATACCTAATATGGACATTCAGTGTACAGAACCAAGTCATTTCCTTTCCTCGTGCAAAGTTCCTTGCCCTTTGTCTAGCCAACAATACAAGGAATAGGTCTGAACTCTCAGAGAACCTGCACACAAAGATATCTGTAGTTAATAGGGGTTTAGCTTATGTCTTTCACCCCAGCATAAACAAACACAGCATTCAGAGACCTAAAAATCATTGTGCCACAAACGCACATTTGACCCGAAATACAAAAAAAAACAAACTCAAAACAAGGTTAAAAAAACCCAACCTTATCTTTTTTAGGAAAAGAATATCCTAAATAAAAGATTTTAAGCTCCTGAAGCCAAAGTTCCATTTAAATTCCTATCAAGGCAACATAATGATTTGGGGTTTGGACGTTTTAGCTGCTAAAACTTTCACAATCTCTTAATACAACAAATGAGCACAGAGTGAGCACCTGAAATGAAGAACATGCTAACAAACCCAACAAATTTCACCAGGATAAGAAGTTGGTTGGTTGTGGGTTATTTACAGAGAGCTGTGAAGATAAAAACCAAATTAGATGGGTAACAAGTACAGATGTAAGTTATTTTTCCATGGGCAGTCAGCCTGCAGCCCAAGCACCCTCCTGAAGTTTGCTGTCCCATGTCAAATGCTGAAGCTCCATGTCCCCACTGGCAGACAAAGCCACCTCGCTTTCTCCCACCCTGTCCAGTCAAGGTTTTACCCAACTGCACTGCGCAGGGGGCTATCAGCTACATGGTGAAAGAACATCCAAAAACCCACGGGAGACAATGAACCAACCAATGCCATGTAGTTACCCAGGCACAAAAGCCGTTCCTGGGGATTTCTAGACAGTATGTCCAGCCCAGCCAGCACTTGGAACTGATGTAGGACTGTCACAAAAGCGTGTGAGCCCTGTGTCAGTCAATCACAGCGGATGTCTCATCTACAAGAGAATCTGCATATACCTGTACTGGGGAGAAAACGACCGCCCAGGGCTCCTTCTGTCCCTTTTAACCAATGTACACTTTAAAAAAATCAAACTTGCAGCCCGAGTACAAAAGTCATTTTCCAAAGTACACAGTTTACTATTTAGCTAGAATTCCACAGAATTCCCAAACACTGTTTTGCAAGAGGACACGGCCATCAACAATCCACAAGCTCAGCTCCAGAACCAACTTCTCTGCTCACCCTGTTCCCATTATAAGATACAGTCATACTTTTCAAATGAAGAACTCTCTTGCCTCACTGTTTCCTTCCACGAGATTAGGTCAGGATAAGCAGTGAAAGACCAGACAGTGACTCTGAGTCACTGCAGGCTCTCAGGGCAACGATTACCAACTTCTTATGAAGCCAACAGTGTCATGGTGCTGCCCACTGGAAGATTACCAGACCCTCCCACCCACTTCTGAACAGTGAAATGGAATTTACATCAATATTCCCCATGTCTACACGTTACTTCCCAACCATCAGCTATCTTTCCGTACAGACAAGACACCTCTTTCAGGAGGAGTCTCCTTCCCTTCAAATTGCTTCACGAGAACTTCAGTGGTGTGTCCTGGGAATTCCTTACTGCGTGCACACAATCACAGCCTGAAACACAAAAGCATCAGGAACAAGACTCAGAGTGCTCAGATCCTCCATCTACATTTACCCCTGGCTGTGGACAGGTTCCGGCCCCTAGAGTTCATCCCACCATATATGCTCCACACATCACCTTCTCTTTCCCCTTTGGGCCTTCAGTGCACAGCCAGAGCCATTTCCCAACTGTGAACACTGGGCCAGACATAATTCAGCTGCAAAGGAAACCCCAAGTTCTCTTGACAGTCTGAGCTATGTGTTAATCATTGGAAAGGAGAGGAGAGATGCCAGTGGATAAGACCATTACTGTTCAGATGCATTCAGAGGCAATTTCTGACTGAAGAAAAAGCTAACCCAGCTGTGTAATCCCTTTGAAAATGATTGCCAGGAGTTTTCCAAGGAGCTGACTTTCCAATGGGTTGCAAAAGATTTAACATTTACATTTGATGCCATCCCTGTCCTTTTTAACCGTGTCGTACCAAGTGCACCAGTTTCTGTATTGGCAATCAGATTCAAATCAAAAAACCAAGGGTGTTCCTGGCTACGAGAACTTTCCCAGGCAGAATTTAAAGGAATACAGTTTGCTGGCCAAAGGAGGAAAAGGCCTGGTTTAAAGAGCTGAGCACAGGATATAACAAGATGGCTACACCTCAGTTTATAAAGGGATCCTTTACAACACTCCAGTGTTTGCTCACAAGAACTAAGCCACCCATGGAAGTTTGCTGTCTCTACCAAACACCCATCCAAAGCAGACTGAGCTAGCTCTCAGGTGCTGGGGTTACTAGTGTCAAACCTGTGAAGGATGACCTGATACCTAAGGAGGAGACTGATGTAATAGGATTATGGAGTGATAAGCCTGCCCCTGGCAAGACTGCTCTGAGAGGAATGCTGTGTGTCCCTATTCCTGTTATTCCCTCGTATCGATGTTCCTTTTTATTTTACAGCTATAATGTAGGTGGAAAAAAGAAAAGATGACGAATGAGAACACGGGATGGTTTGCAATAAACCAACCAACAGCGGCTATACAGCTCCAGAGCGATGCAAGGACACACAGAGTCAACCATGAAACAACGGCAGACCCAAAAGCGTGTGATTCAGACAACTCACGCTCCTCTCACCCAGCCCTGAGCTGATCCCCAGCCTGCTGCTGGAGATGAGGAGCACACATCCTGCATCTCCTGACACAGGCTCCAACCCTGAACTGAACAAAAAGGGCCTAGAGCCCAGACCACAACAACTCACCTGCCAAGTTTCTGTTTAATTCAGAGACAAAAGCGCAGTCAAGCTTCTGTAGGATCATTGGGAACATTTAGAGCAGGGGATTTGTTAAGTGGGAAGTCACAGGGGGGTTCTACTGACAGCACCATTCACAGGGAAACAGAAGTGGACACTATCTGATTTTCAAAACAGGTGCCCAATTTCACAATGACATCTTATTGGAAGCTGCCAGAAATCCAAGGTCTAATTGATCTGCAAATATACCCACGTTATACAGTTGGAGAGAACAGCTTCCTCAATGGTTACCAACATCCCCCACAGCCAGTTTCGTACCATTTGTGGATTTCCTGTTTGTCGGGGTTTTTTCCTTAACTTGTTGATATCTGTGTCTTCACCTCACTACCACAAGAACACAACCCCGACTGTCCTTTAAAACCAAGGGCTGAGCTTTGAGCAGCTTCCATCCCCATCTCCTTTGTACACCTTCCTGAAGGACCTGCACAAGCAGTTTCCTAAGCTCTGTCCTGTGGTTTCCACAGGTGAGTGGTTCTATTAGGCCAAGTCTGTCCACCACACTTTTTATCTACAATAAAATCCACACACACTCAATTAAATTGCAGCTCTTACAAGTGGCTGAAGTGTATTCAGATCACAATGCTCAGGTTTCCGTGTGCACACTCACGACAGCAGAGTCTTCACTCTAAAATGCCACTAGGGCACATAAAAACATCCCCGTGAGACAATGGAAGCGGCCTCCCTCATTAATAAAACATGTGAGCACAGGAGGAAGAAAAAGGATCCATCGTTGGTTCCTCTTCAGCTCCCAGAGGAAAGGCTTGAAAAACATTCACAGTTAGTTCAAGAGACCACAGGCAGCCCACCAGCACAGGAATGAGAAAGCTGCTGAAGCTGCTCATTATAGGAGACCAGGAAACGGATCATTCACCTCCATCTCAGCACTGCAATGAATTTTGTTACCCAAGCACCCGAATTCTGCATGTTATCACAGACTATGAGAATCATACTTACAGCAAGATACACTGCGCTCTTGACTAAATCAATGCAATTTGCTGGTGACAAACAGCCTTATGTAGTTATTCGCAGCTGAAACCCAACCGCGCGTGCACTCCTCCCCATGCTGCGCCCACCCTGTTTTGTTACTGATCACAATTTAACAAGATTCAAACCCAACATTTTGGGCACGAAGCCAAACAGTTTCTCCTGCTTCACAGGTTTGTTTCTCAAGCTTTAATCCATACCTTTGTTTCATCTCGGTCTGGCTGCTACAATCCTTTGTACACAGGTCATGCAGTCACCACCCTTCAGCCGCAGGCACTTGGCAGAGGTTTCTTTTTTGGTCAAGAAGCCTTTCCACTACCTCCACATGAAGAGCTTTGCTGACTAACAGTGCACAGGTAGAACCCAGACCCCACGTGCTCCTTGGGGAGTGAACAGCTACATGGTGAAATACTCTGACTCAGAAACTTCAGATGTTTTCTAGGTAAAAACCGTACAACTGAGAAGCAGACACTGAGCTCCCCATTTACATGGGGGGGAATCGCTAAGCCAGAATCTGCTGCTCTCCTAGGCAGCCGCTGTTAGTTCTATTGAATAGCCATAAATGTTCTGCAGCCGTTTTCTGAAGTGACCATCTGAAGGGGAGAGGCAGCAAACAAGACCTTGACAAACCCCCTGCTCTGATAACACTTAACAGCTCCAATAAAGCGTGGGACAGGCAGCAACACCCAGATGAAACTATTCTGGTCTGTCTGCTGGGTGGGAGTGTTCTTCCTCTGCAGGATTTTACAGGGAAATGACCTTTACCTGAAGATCATGAAGGCAGACAAGAATAACTGCTTCTTTAACCTGAACTCTAGCCTGAAGACAGACAGCGTACAGCTTGCAGCAGTCACTCCTAGCACTGGGAAAAGGCTTCCTTGAGGGAGATACTATAACACTGATAATTCGAAATACATCCTCCTTAAATCCCTGCCAGTAAAGAAGTTTTAATTGAGAGAGACAGAAAAACTCCCCTTTCATATCCTCTTACATCTTCATTGGTTCAATACCGATTTAGTCAGAACCAACACATCTTTCTCACAACTGTTACACCTTTTTCCATGCTCCTGCTCATGCATAAGACATCCTCATTAAACAGCCCCACAAAGCTCCTTCCCCATGCCCCCAATCCTCCTGCCATCGATCCCTGCTCTAATTTGTTTAAAAAGAAGAAAAATTGGCCAACAAACAGTACAGATGAAGAGAAGTTGGCAAACTAAAGAAGTACTGCTATAAATAACTCAAAGTGATCTGTAACTTAATTGCTGTACCAGGGAGTTCTAACCTCGACACTAAGAACCTAAATATTCAGAGTAAAATCAGGTCTGGAATCCTCCGCTGTAACGCTCTTCCCGTTACTGCCTCTCAATGCTACTTAGAGGTCTGAAATGGGGAAAACCTCACTATTTTTAGAGTGCCATTTAAGATATAAAATCTATATTTAATGACATATTTTCAAGGCTCCACCTAATCTGCTGGAAGTTTTCATGTTTATCATGTTACACTAAGCGATGCCCAAGATCCCAGATGAAGATTTCTCATGATTTTCTCACTGGAACAGAAAGGAACTTCATCCGAAGAAGTAAAATCCTTCCTAGAGGCTTTCTTCAAAGTAAGCTGAAGCGCAGAAAGCAGAGGCTGACACCGCTGACTCTCCACACTTTATAGCTATGAGGTAAAAGTGAGACGCTGCATCACCAGAGCCCCGGAGGATGCAAAACATTGCATCATACCGCAGTACGTGAATGCAAATCATGTGGAGATGGCAAATGGTATCTGCGGTATCTGTGCCAGACCCGGGCAGCACAACGCACCCTCAACCTTCCCGCCTGGGAGAAGCCCCGGCGATGCCTTTACCCGCCGGGCTCCACAGGAGAGCAGCGTTCGGCGGGGCCGAAGCAACAGCAATTGGGGGTTCCGCTCCCGCCAGCCCGCTCCGGGCACACGGCCCCCGCCCCGCTCCTGCCGGGCGCTGCCCCCTTGGCTCCGGGGAGGAATCTTCCAGCAAGAGCCGGCGGCAACCGCCCGAGGGCCGTGCCCGGGGCCCGCGCTGCCGCCCTCACACACGGCCCAGGCCCCGGCGCCGCGCCGGTCTCCGCCGGCCCTTCCCCGCCCAAAGGCCCTTTTGTGCTCGGCGGCCCCGCAGCGCGGTGGGGCGTCACCCGCGGCCGGGCCCGGCGCGGCCCTGAGCAGAGCCCCGCGGGGCGCAAACGGGGGCCCCGCGCGGCGGTACCGGAGCCCCCGCGGAGCCGCCGAACGAGCGCGGAGCCCGCGGGCGGGAAAACGGCGGCGCGCAACGGCCGGAGCGCGCGCGCGCGCGGCGGCGGGAGCGGACGGGACACCCCCCCCCCCCCCCCACCTCACCTTGACGAAGAGCTCGATCACGGGCTCCCTATCGCCCTCCTTGAGCCCGTTCACCGGCACGGACAGCGCCATGCTCCAGCCCCGCCGCCACCGCAGCCACCACCACCGGGACCGAGACACCGGCACCGTGCGACCGCCCGCGCGCGACTGCGCCCGCCCCGCCCCCGGCGCCCCACCGGAGAGGCGGGGCCTGATGGGGCGGGACCGGCACCGAGGGGCCCCGGGGAGCCCCGAGAGGAGGCGGATACCGGCGGGGAGGGCCCGGGACGAGGCCGCGCCCGCTTCTGGTGCGGTGCCCGATGAGGGAACGTCTGGGAGCGGCCGGGTTGGGCGCGGGCCCGAGGGTGTGCGAAAGCTCCGACACCCCCCCCCCCTTCCCGGCCCCGCCGAGCCAAGGCGGAGCAGAACTCCCGTTTCCAGCCCGTTCTCCCGGGCTGCTCCGGACGGGAGCCGAGGGGACGGGAAACTCGCGGGAAGAGTCGGGCGTAAACGTCAGAACGAACTTTAACCGTTTGCCCGTTTAAAGCGTGCCGCCGAACGGCGCCGGGCGGTCACGGACCCCACACGGGGCCCCGGTGCAGGGCGCGCACAGGGACCGCTCCGGTTCTTTGTTCTGACTGCCTGAGCTCGCTGCGCCCGGGCGCTGGCGCTGCTGACACCCCGGGGTGCCACCGGGTGTGCCAAGCTCCTGCCCCGCGGCTCGAACGCTGTCTGTGACCCAGCGCTGGAACCAACCGCCCTGTAATAAACGCCCGAACGCAGCTCCGATGGGGTCGTTAGCAGCAGTGCTCGCTGCTAATAACAAAACCTCCTGTCTCTCCAGGCACCCTCAGCTCTGCATAACCGGATGTCTTTAGGCAAATCTCATCTTTGAATGCCCTTGAATTGTTCATCCAGAGCAGGAAAAACTGCTGTTAGCCCCAATCCCGGCGCTGCAGGGCTCGGCAACCCGTGGGACAAAGTCCTTTTCATTCCCGTTCCTGCCGCCGCTGCACGCTTCCCGGGAGCTGGTGGAAGATTCGTTTCTGTTTGGTTTAGAGTCCAAGGAACCAGGCTGATTCACGGGGCGGGACAGGCGAAGCTGGGAATGGATGTGTCACTACAACCGCACCGAGCAGGGAGCCAGGCGGAACCCTGCGCTCCAGCCCTGTCCAGGAACCTCCCTGGGTAATCGCCCTTAAATTAATTGCAGCCGGTACCGCAGAGCACACCACCACCGCAACGTAGGTGGGGATAGAGAGGAGGGGGAACCCCCTCGACGGGACTGTCACAAAGACCTTCCGCAAGTGTCAGTCTTGGGGCTCTGCGTTCGCCGTGGAGCCATTGCCCCCGTCGGGCCCGATGTCCCCGGTAGATTCAGGAACCTGGAGCGAGGGGTTGTTGCTGCATGGCCGCTCGCTGGGAAAGCTGCTCCCCTCCACTGCATGTTCAGTGTCTGCTGGGAAAGGCAGGAGCCCCTCTGCCCAGCACCGAGCCTCCCTCTGTGTGCTTCACCATCCTCCTCCACCAGAACCACAGGGTTTGATAGAACTCGAGACGCTCCGTCAGCCTCCCCAGTGCAAAGAACCACCCGGTGTGGGAAAAGCAGCAAGTTTAGTACAAAGGAAGAGCTCCCCTCTTGCAGAGCCTCAGCTCTGAGGTCTGTGAGGTGCTGTGCGCTGTTTCATGCGTTACCCACCGTATAAAGGAGCCACCAGCGAATTTCTCCTGGAACAGAACAGTTCACATGCTGGTGTCCCACAGAGCAGCTAATAGTTCATTTCATTTCCATCCAGCTGCACCAGCCTTCTCTGGTGCTTAATATCCTTTCAGTTATTTCACTTTTAGATGACATTTCCCTGGTTTCCAGCTGCCTCCTACCAAACCCCTCAGCCTCCCCATTCAGGTGAAACCTCTTTCTCTAAGGCGGCTTGGGAGGGTTTTGAACGCTGAAAGCTCTCGAGCCTTTCTCTGTAATTGCTGCTCATGTATGCAGGAAGAGCTGTGTTTTTCCATCTATACCACTTAGAATTAATGTGTCGAAGCTTTACAAAATAAATAACCAGTCTTCCTCACAACCCGTAGGGAAATGAGCATTACCCACCTTTCACTGCTGTGAAGAATGAGTCAGGAAAGTTAAGTGAGTTACTCAAAGCTAAATTTGCCCTGGGGTCAGAACAAAGCAATCCTGGCCCCCCCCCCGCCTGTGCTTAGATCAGGAGGTCTCTCCCTCTGTATTATTTTATGCTGTATTGAGAAGGTTTCTTTCCATTTGGCAGGGCAGAACAGCGAATAATTGTTTCACTTCTCCAGCACTTTTGGCCTTTCTGCAGCAATTTTCCATCTCAAACTTTCCAAGTGCTTTTGAAACTGGAGCATCAGATGTTAAAGATATCAAAGCAAGCGCTCACTGTGCACGTTCAGCCGGTGCCACGTGGACCCCGGGGTTCAGAAATGGCTCTTTATTTCTACAGGAAGCTATTGAGGCGCTGGAGGAGCTCAGCACATGGGTCATGTTGTAGCTCAGTGGGACCCCGTGCTGTACGAGCATCCAGCTTCCCGATGGAACCTGCTTCGAGAAGGCAGGGCACTGGCAGAGGGGTCGGAAGGCAGAAGGCAGCTCCGTGGCTCATTGATGCATTGGGACTCTGAGGCAGTGGTGGATGGAGCTGTGAGAAGAACCTGCCCCCGGACACCTATTAAAAGAAAGGCAGAAACCACACGCCCTGGTTTAAAAATACCACCGCTCTCATTCCAATGCTAATTCGGGTTCCGGGCTTGTCCGCAGGCGGAGGCTGCAAAGTCCTTCCCTGGAGACTCAAAGCAGAAGGGCACAACCGCAGACCTGGAGACCATGTGTCCTAATGCTCTGCTGCCATGGTGCCCCTTCCGCAGAGCAACTCCATGGCTCCAGTTTCCTTAAGCTCATCCAGACACTAAGCGACTTTGGGCTCCATCCATCTCCTGCCACCAAGGATGGATGATTCTGTTACAGCTCTATTGGACTCCAATGTTCCTGTATCCCCTCCGTGCTGAGCAGTGTTTGTTTTTGAAGCTGATCGAGGGTGTTAGCCTGCCAGCTTTACAGGGAATGCGGGGGAACCAGACTGCTGCTTGTGTCAGACTGTTTGCAGTTTGCTGTAGCTCCCAACCAGCTGTCCCTGGATCGCTCATTTTCATCCAGGCGGATGCCAAACTCAAGCATTAGCTGCAGGCTCATGGAGAGGGTCCCACGAGGCGCTGAGTGAGCAGCTGAGGACACGCAGTAACGCCTGACACGGGTGAAGAACACCGTGACAAACAGCTCTGCCGTGGGATGAAGCAGGGTTACAGGAGCAGAGGACACGTCCCGTATCATTATGTGGGAAGCTGACTTCATCCCACAGTTTCTGGGTCTCACTTCTTTAGCATGGTCCAAGTTAACACCGCTCCGAGCACAGGTCTAGGAAACGTTAATCAAGAACTTTTAGCTGCAGCAATTGCAACTTGGAGTCATTTAACAGTGGATGCACTTTCCATGCAATAACGTGCTTTTCTTTTCTCTCTGGTTACTGGCATCTGGTCCGTACCCCCGGGAGCTGGATGGCAATTAATGCATCTTGTGGTGAAATGTTTGGCTTCAGCATCTCCCCGCGCCGAGGAGAAGGGAGGCAGACAAAGCCGGCATTGTCTGCGGGGTTCCCTGCGCTGCCTTGGGTCCCTGCGCTGGGGCACAGCAGGGGCAGGTTTAAGGCTGACACAGGCAGAGTTTTCACCTCCATTCCCTCAGTGCCACTGAAACCCTGGGAGCATTCACGGCTGCCATGTCCCTGCATTCGAGGTGATACCCAAGGAGGGCAAAAGGAAAGTTGGCTCTCAGGCCCACACATACAACATGGGTAACTGAACGCCAGTCCCTGCTCTCCTCTTTCAGCCAGAGGCTGTTGCTGTGCCTCATGTCACCTCCCTGGGTATTTCTCACTGCCCTACTTCCAGCATCCTTTTTCAGTGCCCTTTTCGCTACCGGGAGCATCAGGAAACAAAGATTCCAGTTTCACCCTTGTGTAGAAAGAGGCCTGGAAAGGACCAAGAGGCCAAGTTGAGCCTCAGTGAAGTGTGAAGGGAGCTGCGAGCTGAGCCTGGGCACTGGGAAAGCTCCTGGGACACATCCTAGAGCAGGACTGAGCAGGCACACGCACCAAGAGCTCCTCTAGAAAACCCCAATCTATTGCAGTGCTGGTTTGAGAAGTAATTGGGGGGGGGGAAATACACTGTTCCCTGTGGCTGCTTAAATAAAATCTTCATTCCCCCACCCTTACATATAGAAGTCAATAGCTGAAGCTCACTGTCTCTTTTCTATTCAGGTTAGTGTCTGGGTGATTCCAAGAGCTGAGCTGATAATGGGATTTGGTTCAAGAACACAACCTGCTTCTCCTTCAGTGAAAACCCCAAGTTTGCCTGACTCTGGTTGGTTCAGTGGTCAAATCAGCCAAGTGAGGCAGCCAAGTGCCACCCCCTTGGCTCTCTGCTCAACTTCCATCCCCTCAAAGTCAGGGGTAGCTGGGGCTCCCCTAATGAACTCCTTCCATTATATCCCAGCAGCTGCAGCTGGGTTTCAACACGGTGAACTGGCTGCTGCCATGAAGCTCCAATGGAAGAAAAAGCTCTTTGATGTGGCTTTTTAATGGTCTGCAAGTGCTGCAAGAGACCCTGGGGGAAGATGTGGTGTCAAAAGCAGCCTCGTGTCCTGCAGGCTCCATTGTGTGAGCAAAGCGAGGAAGCACCAGCTCCTTCTCCATCTTTCATCAGCCTGCAAATGGCATCCGCCGAGGATCAGCCCAATTAAAGCACTGACACGGAGCCAGGGTCTTTGCTCTCTGGATACAGGCAAAGATCAGAGGAAAGAAAAAACCCATCAAAACACCAAAGTCCAACACCGAAACCTCTTTATCTGCAGGTTTGTAGGATCCCAAACCCTCTGATCAGTGCAGGCACCTGATCATCCATCCCAATTTACTGCCAGACCGTCACCTTTAAAAACACAAACCACTTCTTGTCAGTACAGATGCTGCTGCTGATCTCTGCTCCACAGCAAAGCTTCGAGCACAGGGAATGCCCTTGAAGGAGAGAAGGGAGCTGGTTTCTGCTCCTGAGCAGCTGCAAACCATGCAGCTGATGTTGCTTGGAGCCTGCAAGGGGAAGGTGAGGACAAAGCAACAGCTTGTTCAAGGCCCCGGCTTATTTTACTGTGCTATATGCTGAGACCCTGCTTCCCAGCCCCATTTTCCTCCCCCTTAACACCAACCCAAGCTTGGGGCAGCCATGGGGTGGGTGGCCAGGACCTGGTATGGGAGATACGGTGAGTGCCAGATGCTCCTGCAGGAGAGAGGATTTTCCACCTCCCCCTCACTGCCCTGGGCACATACACATCCCCAGTGCCATAACGTGCAAAAGGGGGGCAGGTCCCTGCTCCATCCCAGGAGGAGATGTGTTTCCATCACTCACCTCCTGCCCCAGGTAAGGAAAACGTCAGTGCCATGCTGTGAGCCTCAAAACTGAACTGTGGCCCTTGCGCTGCAGGCAGCAGAGCCCTTTATGGTGCAGCTGCTTCTCCCCATCTCCTTCCTGGGCTGCTTGGGGCAGCACCCCACGTGGGCTCGGGGGGGCACCAGGCTGGATCCCTGAGCAGTTACATGATGTTCCCGCAGCAGGAACACAAGTCCAGCGCAGGCTGCTCAGCCCCACACTGCCACAGAGGGACCTCCCGGTGATGGGGTGAAGCTGTGCACCATGGCAGAGGCATCCGGATTCTCCCCGAGCTTTCCAAGAGGTTCTCTGGGGCAAAGTCTACATCCAAGATTGATTACATCCTCAGAGGGAACACCCAGCATGGGGCCAACCTGCTCTGGACTGATGGCGCAAATGCTGCTCTGAGTCAGGCAGGGCCGTGATGAATGTGGGTTTTATTTCCACCCATGTGAGTCACAGCCGAAGGAGCAGCGTTTTTCCAAGGGACTCGAGAAAGAAAAGAAAACGCGGTGGGGACAAGGAGCCAAGATCTCCCAGTTCCACCAGGGCTAAGAAATAACCTTTGCGATAAAGCTGTTTGCATTGCAGCAGCACCCGTGGTGCCGGCAGCTCCCTAAACATAGCGGCAGAAACTCCTCCACCTTCTCCAAACCTTGCAGCCGGAGGCAGCACAGCGGTGCCAAGGGAATGACGTCCCAGAGCCCCGATGTACCCACAGCGGGATGGAGAGAACTGAACGCACATCTCCTGAGTCATGGATTAAAACCCACAGGAGCGGCTGCTGCTGCCCCGCAGCCGGGGAGAGAACGGCCCTGCGAGGCAGGACCGGAGCAAAGCTCTCCCAAACCTTCCCAGCGCAGGAGCCGGTTCTCTGCCGCTCAGGCTCCGCCTGCTCGGGCTGTAAGTCTGGATCCCTGAGCACAGGGGTTGATTTTGCAATGTTAATGCTCCCCTCTTCAGCCCGCTGGTTTTTCTGTGGTACGAGCACTACAAAACGCTCCTCAGGCTCTTACTGAGTTATGGTAAGAGTTGTTCAGAGCCAAAAGTCCCAGCACAAAACTGCGGGGGATGTTTGAGGGCTGGAGCCATCCCGCTGCCCCACAGCCCAGCACAACTGCTTCAGCCCAGCAGGGCAGGTCCCTATTTCCAGCACTGCAAACCTGTACGAGGTTTGGTTATATCCAGATGCTGATTTCCACCTCAGCACTCCCAGAGGTCCCATCCCACTGAGGACAAGGCTCCAAGGGGTTATTTCCTTGCCAGCCATTAGCACGGCTCCATCTCAGCTCCTGTGTGCCACATGCTGCCTGGGGAAATCTGCCCCTTGCTTTTAGCATCCTCAACATCTCCATCTCCCAGCAGTGCCGGGGCAGGGGCTGAGGGTGGCGGCCACACGGACTGAGATGGGCTGCGATAGCAATGCAGATGGGAGCGGCAGGAGAAGGGGCTGGCGCTACCACGGCTCCGCAGCCAAATCTTCACCTGTAATCATCCACGATAAACCGGCGCTGCCGGTTGCATCCGAACACCGCCTCGGTTCCTCCCTGATATCCAGGAGACTCACACGGCACCGTGCCAGGCTCTGGCCACCTGCT
The DNA here is from genome assembly GCA_030323915.1 of Brotogeris chrysoptera. Lineage (NCBI taxonomy): Eukaryota > Metazoa > Chordata > Aves > Psittaciformes > Psittacidae > Brotogeris > Brotogeris chrysoptera. The sequence goes on along the minus strand of JARCZZ010037537.1, from coordinate 32,951 downwards.
CATCCAGCTGGAAAAGCGGTGTCCAGCACAGGCAGAGGTCGGGTCCCAGAGCTCAGACCCCCCCAGCCCCCTGGGGAACCTCTCAGCCATGGCAAAGCACAGGGGCAGAATCACTGCAGAGGAGTCGGGTTGGTGCGGGGGAAACTCAAAAGGATTCTCCGCTTCCTTTGGGCCTTGCTTCCAGCCATTGATGCTATTTCTTCGCACAAACCCCACAGGGTCTGTGGTCGATGGAGGTGCGTGGAGCCCATCCACGGCAAAACAGAGCCGTGGGGAACCTGCGCCCTTTACAACCCAGAGAGCAGACACTGACCTGCAGGGCAGGGCGCGTGGTGGGAGTGCCGGGGCTCGGCACCATTGGCTTATCCCGGGAATGTCAGCGCACAGCATCACTGCGGCTTTCCCGAGCAGCTGCGAGCTCGGCCCCTTCCCTGCGGAGCGGCAGCCTCGGGGCTCACAATAGCGGCATTCAGAGCCCTGATCGGGCCGCGAAGCAGTGCCGGGGCCAAAGCGCTGCGGGCGAAGGGAGCCGCGGAGGACCACGGTGACAGCCGGGAGCTGCAGCGCACTCGTTCGGGGGTAAATGGCTCCGCCTGGGCATTTCCTTTGCCACGTGCTCCTATCCCTCCAAGTGCAAAGCTTCATTCCAGTCCTCCATTGCCACCCTCAGTCTAAAGTTTACTCAGGTTTGGGATCTGCCCATGGGGAGCCAGCTCATAGGATGCGCCACTTGAAATGGTTTCATCACCCTTGGGAGGGTGGAAGGATTTACCCTGAGGTGGCCCTGGGACTCGCAGACCACAGACACGAGCCCTGCCCCGTGTGTGTTCTCTCACGAACCCTGTCAATGACTCCTTTTCATACACCCTCCGCTTATCTCTGCCCTGATGACAGCGAGGTGTCCGCTTTCCTCCTCGGGAAAGAAGAGTTGAGGCTGAAAGCGGAGTCTGCCTCCTCGCGAAGCCGCCGGCACAGCTCCCTTTATCTCCTGCATAAATAATAGAAGGGTTCATTCGCTTGCTTGTAACAGAGTGACAATAAATAACTAAGAAAGAGCTCAACTTTGCTTTGCCAGTTTTCCAAAGGGTTTGTTTGAGGAGCTGGAAGGGCTCCAAGCCATTTCTGTCTCATGGGAAAAGCACCAATGCCGTGGCAAAGGTGGTTCCCTCCCATCCACAGTCAAACCCGAAATCCAGCTGACAGGGAGCCTATCCATTTTTAACGGGAGCTTCCCCCTTCCTGGGAGGGGGTTATTCACAAAGGGGACCGGAATGTTTCACAGCCCTTCCCGTTCCATTTGAAGCACAGAGACAGTTATCTTTGAAACCTGAATGAGGAATGACAAAAATCTGCTGCCCTCTGCCCCGGGCAAACACCGTCCCTGCAGAGTGCCAGGAGCCAGGCACTGGATGTCCCACTGGGAATGTTCACTCCACTCACCGCGGGCGCCAGGGCAGATGCAGGAACCCAAAGGGGCCACAGCACCGGCCCTGGTCAGGGATGGGGAGAAAGCTCCAAAGAAAGACCTGGCCAAGCGGACAAGTGCCCCACAAACTGTATTTTCTCTCTAGGGGCAGTCCCTGGGCTGATGCTGGCTTCAAAACCTCCGTTTATTTCAGTGCAGCCACAACAGCCATGAGCTGCAGCTCTGCCCTGGGTCAGCACAGAGCTGCTATGGAATCAAACATTTCTCCCCCCGCCCCTCCGCTGTTGCTTTCCCAAGACATGATGGAAAACGGCTAAGTAGAACAGCAGGATTCCAAGCTCTCCGGTTTGGGGATCCAGAGCTCAGAGCATCACCCAATGCCTGCCCAGGATCAGTGGCCGGGGCTCACATGCACGGATCAGCCCTGATGCTCCTGCACATGGAAAGAGCAACCTGAGCGCCCAAGTATCTGCTCAGCAACATCCTTCTCCATTTCTCCACGAGCATCTCCTGCACCCTGGATTTATTACCTTAATGGAACAGCAAGGTCTATCTCCAAACAGGCTGGGTCACACACTTGTCACTGCTCCTTGTGGCCACGCTGCCGGCTCCTGCTCAGTCCCATCTCCTCTCCTTTCTCCCTGTAGCTCACAGCACACACACAGAGGAGGCATTGACTTGGTGAGTGATGGCCACCACAGCTGCCTGTGTGCAGCAGGAAGGATGGAGCCGGACCCCACATCCCTTCTGCTCGACTCAGCACATGGGCTGGGAAAACGCATGGGGGAGTTCAAATGATCCCTGCCTATGGTCTGCACTGGCTGCAACCCCCAAGGGATTGATCCTGGGTGAGGAAAAGCACCATTCTTGAGGAGTCCACCACAACACAGACCCCAAAGGCAATCACTTTGTGATTCGAACACCGGGCGCTGAGGGCTCAGTCGTCCCCCAGGAGCTGCGCTCCGGGCACTGACACTGGTCCCAGTCTGGGGCTCGCTGCAGCACCCGGGTGGCTTTTGGGGTTGTTCATACCACCCAGAGCAGCAAACAAAAGCAGAACACGGCCGAGCACGGGAACACGCTTGGCACGAGGCGGCTGCCGCCACCGTGAGTCACGGTGCCCTCTTGTCCCACTTTCATCCACCCCATCATGTAGAAAGCATGGCACTCCCAGCTAAGGAAGCATTGGCAGCGTTTCCCTCCCCCGGACACTGGGGCTGGCTCCCTGCTTGCTCCTCAGGCACAGTCCCCCCGCAGCTATACAAGACGTCAGCAAACCTCGCTCACAGGAAGCACGTTGCAGCTCCTGGTTTTAAATGAAAAACCAGAAACAAACAAGAACCCAAACCCTCCTTTCCTGCAGTGCTTTCAGCTCCGTGACAAACTGTGATCTTTCTTAAGCAGCAGCTTTTGGTTCACCCCCAGCCTGGTGAGATGGGCAAACCCACCAGCAGATACAGTGCAGGGACGAAGTCTAATTAACCTGCCCTCGTTAGGCCAGGCCAGGGCTGGGGCTTTGCTAGTCCCGAGGTAAGAATTATCCTGATGGGCCAGGCTGGCTCCAGCTCATCTGCTCTTGCCTCCAGCAGCAGCACGAGGCCATCAAAGCCACCAAGTGACATTTCAACAGGGAACTATAAATTAGACTTCAACAGATGGAATTTTAAACAGCGATGATTCACATTTAAACCTGATGTTGATGTGAACGGAGGGACCTGGCGGCAGCGCTGGCCTCTCCCCTGCTCTCAGCTCCGTCCTGGATGCAGCATTGGCCTCTCCCCTGCTCTCAGCTCCATCCTGGATGCAGCATTGGCCTCTCCCCTGCTCTCAGCTCCGTCCTGGATGCAGCATTGGCCTCTCCCCTGCTCTCAGCTCCGGCTGGAAGGCCGCTGTGGGTACAGCAGGGCCAGGGCAGCAGCTCCTGACTTGGCTCCCTCCAGGAGCCACAAGGTGCAGCCCTGCAGTGTTAAGGCAAAGAAACAGAGAGCTAAAACACACACAGAGGTTCTAAGCCGAGTCCTTCCTCTCGTCAGCACCTCCAGCTGCCCAAGCTGTGCGGTGCACACAGTGCCCGAGCTCCCTACGGAACTGGGGTTGTCTCCCTCCACCCAAATGGGTTAACAATAAACCTACAGCAAATGACTGCAGTCCTGTCCTCCCCCCCCGAACAGTCAGGTCAGCTCCAGCTGCGCAGTGGGGCTGCTACACTGGTTTAAGGTCAGATGAATTAAATCCCAGCCATCTTCCATGGTTTAACCATGGTCTTCCAGCTTTAACCATGGTTCTGTGCCCCGACTGCCTCCAAGCAACCGAGGCAAACACAAAGGAGCCCAAGCGGACCATCAGATTTTAGGCATGATGGATGTTAGCTGAGCTTTGCCCTTACAAGAAGGAAACGCTAGTTCTGTCAAGTCAGAACTAAACCTGAACAAGAGAAAACATAAATCAATGTTTATGAAAAACTGCTGCTTTCAACCAGACCCAGCTTGGAACAGGGTTACAAGACCACAGACCACAGCGTACGTAGGCTGCACACTTGTAAGTGCGCTACAGCAGGGAAGAGGCAAGTTCCTGCTGTACTTTGAGCAGGCTGGTTTCTAAGAGATGAAGAGCTCAGGTGAGAGCCACTGTCATGGGGCTTCATCAGCCTCCACCAGTGGAGCGGGAGTCGTCTCCAGCTCCGTGTTTCACACCACAGATGAATGGACTCAAGTGTACAACCCCTTCAGGCTCGTTCTAGGAGAGCTGAAGTACAGTTCAAAAGTCAAACTATTGGCTAAGGTCTGGAAATACACAATTGCCTACGCTGCTGTTCTCAGCTTTAACAATCTGTTTATTATCCTTAAAGAGATCTGCTGCTTTCACAGCAATTTATTACAATGACCGAGGTGTGATCAAGAGGAACAAACGATTCCAGTGGGAAGTTCTGTGAGTAAAACAGGGCAGAAAAGAGATCGTACAAGAGGGAAACCAAATCAATGTTCAGCCAAGCGGGAGAAGCTGGGAAGCCACATGGGAAGGTAACTGAGCACAGCAGCTTGCCCTCACCCACCAAGGTCTCCACTATAATTACAGATGCCTGAGCACTGCTGGGGCTGCAACTGCTTCATTGGGCACGTATGAGACAGCTCAAGCAGACAACTCAAGGCCTGATGAGCAGATGATCCTATACTAAACCACTCATTAACACACACAACAGCCAAACTGAAACTCTGTCAAGGTACTGTTCAAGTGCAGGCTTAACAGTGCTTCAACAGCGCTTTTTACACTGAAAGCCACGTATTTGCAGGTTTGATGTTTGAGGAATGAAGAGGGCAAAAGCACACGTGATGTTTAAGCTGCTTCTCCAAGTGAACATGCCCCTGTCAGAGCCTGCGCTCACCAGGCCTCAGGGCAGATCAGTTTGCATCAGGTGAGGTGGGCTCAGCAAGGACTGGCTTTAGTGGGTGAAGCTTTACAGCTGGGGCTCTGAGCACAGATCTGCCTCAGTGCTGGTGTTCACCCCATACACTGCATCAGACTTCAGGGCATAGCACATTCTGAACCACCAACAGCCCCTGTCCTGAGCATCGTTCACGAAGCACTTGGAGAGCGTGGAGCTGCTGCAGTGCAGCTCAGGAGCTGCTCAGCACAGAACTCACTGCCCAGGCACATTTCCAGAGTCACACAAGTGGAAAAAATTGATAATCCAACCCTGGTCCTCTACAAACCTCAAACCCCAGCACACACCTGCTATTGTCCCATCTGTTGGCTCAACAAATACACCTTTCTTTGCTGTGAACTCCAGCTATCGCCCTGCAGTGACTCACTCCATCCTTACGTTCACTCCTGTGGACTCACTGTCACCCAAGTCACACAGCCCAATTAAACCTCAATTTATTGTTTTGGGTTTTTTTGTGTGTAGTTAGATACAGTAATTCCAGCAAGAACCTTATCTGAACTGCGTATGTCATTTCAGGAAGACAGCCTTGATTAGCAAGCAAACACACGGCATTAGCAGCTTCAGAATAAAGGAGCAAGTGAGATCAGGCACCAGAGGTTCTGCCGCGTTGCACGAGGCCTCCTACATGGCTACTCCCTGAACTACAGCACCACAGCACCAGGGACTGAGGCAGGGAGGTAGCCAAGTGGATCGAGTGACCAGATCAGACGGGTTTGGATGGCAGACCTTGATTGGAGGAGCAGGTCAGAAATTCAGATGTAAATCAACAGTTCACCAGGACCAGGCGTCACAGCACAGACACCGACACCGAGTGCTGTTATATCCCAGCAGAGCCACTTCCTATTGAAGTGTCTATACAACAGTGGGGCAGCAAGGAAGGGTGCAACAGCTCACAAGAAGAGAAGGCTTATGATCACTCAGCTGGTATCTGGATGCAATGTTAACATTTGAACGAGTGGCTGAGGAGGAACACCATTCACAAGCTACACTCTTCGAGGAGTGTATTTAATTCCTCTTTTTAAACCTGAACCATTCTTTATGGGGTAGATGTAATAAAATAAAGAGGAAAGAGTGTCTACCAATAGAAATGTTGGTCTGGGGCTGGGCTGAGCTCCCTTTACCTGCCTACATCAGCAGCAGAGTCCTTGGGCAACAGAAGTCCTGGAGCAGGAAAGGTAAACAGGCACAAGCAGCAAAGCAGTCAGATACTGAATGTGTTTAAAGAACTCCTGTTAGTCCCAAGACTAGAAGGCACAGAGCTCACAAAACCCAGATGACAGCAAGACTCAGCACCAGCTCCCTGGGAGGGCTGCACACCCACCGGATGCCATTCTGAATTCCAGAATCATCCCTGCTGCCAAGGAACACCATGGGAAAACAAGGACCAAGGCAAAGGGATCAGCACAACGCGGTGTTTGGTTTGTGTTGTTTCATAACCAGCAAATCCACTCAGATGTACTTTTAAAAATGTGTTTGTCCAGAAAGTTCTTGGAATTTATTATACACATTTAATAACAGCTGATACTCAACATTCAAGTGTTGAACTAAGTTTACAAGCACTTTAGCATACAATGTATACTTATGCTAAGAAACAAAAAATTCAGCATATAAGGAAGTGCAGAAGGAAGCTTACTTTAAAGATCTCCCCGTCCATCCAGTATCTACATAAACCTGTTGTATTTTAAACCCCTACACGATGTCAAGTAAAAAGACTAATCAAGTATCTACACTTCACTGTGCATATCATATCTACTACTTCAGATGCAGGACAGAAATTTCCAAGAGCATGTTCCATTCCTCCTTCCAGAGGAACCTCAGACTTCAGAATTGACTGGATTTCAGAAACAGAGCTTGAAACTCTAAAAGAATCTGACAGCAGCAATCCAGTGAGTTTCAAATATGGTTATGGGAAGGCAGCAAGGCACCAGGACTCAGACCAGCGTGGACAGGACTAAAGCTCCTCAGCTACATTACTCAAACCTACCATGAATTCTGTGCAAGACCTCAAAACACTTCACTTGCTCCAACCAGCAATTGCCACCAGCAAATGTTCTCTTTGTTTGCTTTAAGCTTATCCATCCTCAGAGCTAACCGGGTAAAGACACAGAGGGAACATCGCTGAATTAACCAAGGGCTGTTTCTGCTGCCCCAGGGCAGTTCAAAACCAAAAGCCCCAGTTTTTCAGAAGCCAGCATACTGGATCAAATACTTTTTCATATCTGTGCATTCATTAACCCTGTACAAAAGAAAGCTGATTAGCAAATGTAAATGTTCATATAAAAATAGCCAACATCTGTTTAAATTTAGAAATTTATTTTGTTTAATCCACAAGCTTTATATAGCTTTAGTTAAAAAAACAAAAACAAAAAACAGTGAAAACATGACAATATCCAAAGTTCGGGTTCCTCAGCCTTTCAAAGAGCACTCTGAAAGTTGCTTATACCATTGAGAAGAACCGTAACAACACAAGATTTATGAATGGGGCAATGACAGCTCACAAACAAAACTTATGGAACTGAGGGAATCTTTTCTGGGACTGCTGATCATGGAAACTGCCCTTTAAAAAAAGAACATAAAAATACAAATGAAATTCCAGTGCTCCAAATCAACATCAGTATAAACCCACAGTGTCCTGGTAAACAACATGCTTTCATTTATGTACCATTCTATGTCGCTACTCCTGATCTGCTTTCATGGAGACTACACAGGCAACAGTAGAGAGCATTAAAAGATCAGTACTTCCTTGGTAATTCTGCAGTGGTTTTACTTCTGGGCAAGCTTACAAACCACAGAGGTTAGTAGCATAACATAAGTGGATACAAAAGAAGTCAAATGAGACCCTCGCTAAAGGCTTTGTTGAATTTCAAAGAAACTAAGGGAACCAATGGTCATGTTTAAAACCTTCAAAACAAATTCCTACCGCTTCTAAAAAGCCTCACTCTAAATGAAATTATGTTGACTGCCAATGAAAGAATGTCACTAGTACACTGTGGACACCTCTTGTAATGTAAATCCATGCCCTTTGTACATGGTGAACCTCAACCTAGCAATTATTACAACAAATGTTATATCCTAAAGCTCAAACACATTTAGCAATTTGAAATTGAATTCTGAGTACAAACCAAATAAAATGTACATTATATCAAAGGATTCAGCCTAGGATGGAGGGGACACTTGCGCCTTCCTCATCGACCTCAGTGCCTTCTCTCGCAGGTGTTTTTCTAGATCATCAAGGTTGTCTTCTGGTTCGCTTTCTGTCTCCTTCAAACAGAGAAATCATTTCTTCACACACTGAGAGCTGAGCCAGCCTGCAGCCCCCCTGTGTTGCAAATCATCCCCTAACACCAAGAGATACCAAGCTCCATTTCTGAAGCAAGTTTAGGACATGAAGATCATGGTGTACCCACCCCCATCTATCCTCTTACACTGGACTCTTAACAAGGTACCAAACTCCTACCTTTTTGGGTTCTGTCTCTGCTTCCTGGTCGTCCTGTGCTGAGGTGGTATCTGCTGCAGCCACAGCAGCAGCTGCTGCAGTTGCTGCAGCCTTCTCCTTCTTATGTTTTTTGTGTTTCTTGTGCTTTTTATCCTTTTTATGCTTCTTGTCCTTCTTTTTCTTCTTCTTCTTCCCACCCCCTTCTTGATCTGAATTCTGTAACGAACAATTCAACAGGTATTACAACTCAGTCCTCAGCTTTGAAAAATTCATGTTACAAATTCTTTTTAAGAAGTTTTAAATTATTAAATTATTCCAAGGATTATTTCCCCCACCCCATGAATAACCTCAGAGGTGTTCAGCAGCTAAGTCTTCATTAAAATAACTTGTCACATAACCCAAAACAGCACCGCTTTTATTAACAAACAAGTACCCTTGCAGGTGATGGGCTCTGAGTTGGGCTTTTAGCCTTTTTTTCAGGTGACCAGTTTGCAGAAGGAGAACGAGACCGAGTGGGAGATGGAGGTCCTTGATGTTTTTTGGGTGCTGGCTCAGGTGATCCTGATGCAGACCGTGATGAAGACACCCGCCTTGCAGATCGCGGACTTGGCGTTGGAGCCCTTCAAAACACAAGAGCCACAATTAGAGATGTAAGAGGCAAACCAAGAAAGTAAAGAGTAACGAAAATGTGAAATGAACGTATGTGATTATGAGGTGGTTAAGCTGCCACTTCAAAACATGATTAGTTCCTTCGATAGCATGTGTTCCAAAGGGCAGAACAATCTAATACCACCTTGGATCCACAACATAAAAGGTTACTGCAACTTGAGAGCTTGTCAAACAGTACTATTACAAACGATTGCTCCCTTTCTTTTCATATGACTAATTTATAACCCCACTAAGTCAAGAGAAAAGCAACACTATTTTTTCATCCAATGGAGAAAGAATGCAAGATATTACATGCAGCTACGTTGTCGTTCTGAACAAATTAAGATGCCAGCAGCACTTTTGACTGCCTGCTTGCGAGAACAGCAACACACCAAAATAAAAACATGTTGGATTTTAGCAGTTCATCTTGGATGACTACTTCTGAAATGATTTTCGAGCTAATGAGAAGTGTTACTGACTTCAGAGGCAGCTCATTTTTCTGTAAACAAAGCTAGCTACAAAACTCTCAAACCTCTTTCCCCCTGCTCAGTCCCAGTGCTTTGCTGTGCTATGAAAAGCCCCCTCTCACTCTGCATAGAGCCTCTTCAATGCTCTCCCTGAGCTGCACTTCATTTTAACAGATGCTTCCAACCTAATAAGCTTCTGAAAATCAGTATTACAGTAGTGGATACCAACAGAACCACCAATGCTTGAGCAACCTAAAGACATGAGAACCTTTTTATCACAATTCCTTGCTATTCCCAGTGCACTAAAACCAATCAATCAACCAAAAAAAACCCCCCCAAAACCCCTCACAAAACTACCACCACCAAAGATAGATTCTTTTACTTTGTCTTTTTAGGTTCTGGCGTTCTTGAAACCCTCCTGATGGGTCTAGTGCTTGGAGATGGAGACTGTCTTCTCTGAGGTGAAGCTGAAGCTCCCCTTCGTGGTGGTGGTGGGCTTGCAGAGGTATGAGAAGGTCTAGGCCGTGGTGAAGGTGAATGCCTTTTGTTTTGTGGAGGAGAACGTGTTTCCCGATTGGACCTACTGGGAGGAGATCCCTTCCGGTGCTTGGAAGATTGCGAAGGTGAACGCCTTTTAGCAGTTGGTGAGCACCTCTGTTTTGGTGGTGGTGAATGGGAGACTCTGCGTTTGGACTGTGGAGAAGGGGATGCCCTCCATTTAGGTGGGGGAGGAGGAGAGGTCGTTCTTCTCTTCGGTGGTGGTGAAGGAGAGTATCGTCTCTGTATCGGTGGAGAGTATCTCCGTGGAGAAGGTGAGCGTCTGCGTGGGGGCGGTGATGGAGATCTATGGAAAAAAACAAATGTTCAGGTGCCACATGGGCATGTGAATTAGTTACAAGTGCCTTGAGGAGGAAAAGAACTCTAAAAATTCTTTAAAACTTCACTTAATACCAAGCTTTCAAAATCACCTTAATGGGTGTTATTTAGTACCCGCTACAGCAATCAAATGATAACCAGGCCGCACACCTACCACATCCAGTCTCACCAGCAACTACACTCCCCTCATTAAGCTGGGAATCAGGGAACTGGTATCCTGGCACTTGTTTCCATGGTGGCATTTCTATTTCCATGTCCTAGCTGGCAGTCAAAAAAGCAGAAGCCCCCACTTTGTGATACAATGCAGTACATTACCTTCGACGAGGCAGTGAAGGGGAGCGCCGGCGCCGGGGTGGAGGGGCAGGGGAAGGGGTGCGTCGCCGCCGTGCCGGCGGGGGTGAGGGGCTTCTCCTCCTCCGGCTGCAGAGAGAAAAAGATGGCTCAGTGACATTCAACATGAGATTTATTTCTGTTCTGCTTTCACTGTACAAATGATCTTGTGCATGCACTTCAACATGAGATCCTATTAAAACTATGGATGGAAACAATCAAAACCACCTCTTTGTTGTAACGCAGTGACATGACTGCTACATCCCACCCTGGGGAGGAACCTGGAATGCCCAGCTGTGTTCCAGTAGCACAGACCTGCCCTCAGCAGCAGCCTTGACGTTGGACCAGATTACAGTGTGAAACTGTACTCTTGACACAACCTGTATCTATGGCTCTGAGATCCAAAATTACTTATTGAAACAGAGGGGAAAAAAAAAAATCATTGTTGCTGAACTGCAGCTATCTGGATTATTCATGGAACAAGGCATTTTCTTTCAAATGAAAGAAACACTGGTATTTTGTAAAGTAAAACATTCCTTTTTCGAAAAATCAATTAAGACAAAATGACTGGATAAAGCAGAAAACAAGACTAATGAAAAAGCAAAGCAGCTCAGCTATATAAACTATTTGATTTCAAATACACTGGTGGTTGTTCTCCAGGGCAATGAGGTAACACTTTTTTACAGATAAGAGTTTGCTTCAAAAAACAACTTTTATGATCTGAAAACCCACCAGCCTTGAAATGTCATGGCAGTCCTAATTAAACGTGCATTCACACGGGAGGTACTATGTGAATTTAGCATGCTGCAGAACAAGTTAAGATCTTTCAATTCCAGTGTTTTACTTAGAATTGTTTGACAAGACCCATAAATAGAATGGTTTGCATTTGTAGTAGTCATCCTTAATCTCACGCATCATGCATACTGTGACTATATTCTAGCTAGGTCTTCATTAGATTGCTCACAAGGGTTACTGTATCAGATTAATAAACCCATCCAGCACACAGCTTCCTGCACCTCCCTGTATTCTGCGAGCAAACTATTTCACAAATAGAAGTGTTAACAATACTTTCTACACGAGAGAAAATAAAGTAGGTGTTCACTACTAGTCTAATACCATTAGTAGTTCCAAGCATGTAATTAATTGAGGAATGAGACTTTTGAAAATTACAATTGACAGTGACCCAGAACATCAAGATCTTAAATAATTTGTTGCAAATGTACAGAATGGTGTTAGCCAGAACACCACTGGCAACAAGAACACAAGGTGATGCTCACCCACTCACCTTACAACCCTGTGCAAATGGAGTAAGAAACCTCCTGAAGAATACAAGCACTCAGCTCAGGCATCAGTAGATGCTAGGAACATTAGTGCTACTAGCTGTTACAACTTGCATGAATTAACAGTGAGCAATGAAGGAGACACAGCAGGTGTTCCTCAATATGTTAAAGAACCACCCCGAATTTCCCTCACCGTACTACTATGAGTGTGCAAGTCCAAAGGACAAAGGATGGCAAGTATTTATCTATGACAAAATAAATGAGAGCTTATCTAAATGATATTCCATATGCAAATCCTATTTAACAGACTCATTTCTAACCAACCTTTTCATCACTGGTGATTGCCACCTCTTTTCCATCTGCATCCTGATAGCAGTGGAGGAAAAACAAAACAGAACAAATCTATCTGCCACGTATTTGAGGCAAGAATGAACACATTCAAATGAAGTTCACGGTAATTCTTACCAAACAAGTGTAACAAAAAAGCAACCTTGAAACAAGGCTGGGCACACTGGACACAACTTAATTCTGCTGTGTATTTTGTTAACAGTTGCATAGCAGAAACAGCAGCATTAACTAAACAGTTAGAAAAGAAGACCTTGGTTATGCTCAACTTAAGAGGGAATTACCGAGGGGAGGATTCCTTCGGTCGCCTGCGTGGAGACGGCGATGGACTGCGTGAATGGGAATGGCGTCGGCGCCTACCAACTTCTCCATTCTTCACATTGGATCTTTTAGGTCTTTCCTCTTCAGATGAAGATGAAGAACCAGAATCTATAAATGTAGAAGAAATCACTCTCTGGAAAACGATTCTCACACTATTAACACAGTTGCTGCTAGTGTTATACTACAGTTTAAACTACTAGCCTCCTCTCCACAAAGTAAGAAGTCTCTATTTAAAAGCAGTGCACCTAAAAATGCTACTTCAAGTGATAAATATACCCATCAGAGCTGAGGAAAAATATCTGCAGCAACCTAACTGGCCACATAAAATTTGACTGGCCATGTAATTTAAAAGGTGAACTGCAGTTACTTATAAAAACATTAGTGACAAAACCCCATACCAAGCCCAGGTTAATTTACTGATCTCACGTATACGAGTCTGAAATACTAGGAAATAACCTACTGATTGCAACAAGAGGTTAGGTCATCCACAGCAAACAGCACTGGTGTATGTCACCAAGAGTTTAAAAAATGCAACTTTATCAAAATCCATTAACAAGAGAGATATCATAACTTGTAGAAGTTATACTTTATTTCGCTTGAGCAGCGGCTGAAGTGACTTCATTACAGGTGATAAATCTGTAAACAGCACTGCAGTACACGCAGCACACAATTTTACTAAGTATTTGAACCTAACTGCCAACTACTTCCTGCACAAGTAAACTAAAACAAATGCAGTTTTAGGAAATCTCTATCATCCATACCAGACGAAGACTGTTGGTTCTGCCTTCTGTACTGACGCCTCTGTTGAACAGAGTCCGCTGCAGCCATTTTACCTCCTTTATCTTCTTCTGAAAAGGTACACACATGGACAGAATATTTAAACCAAATATACAAGTTTGCCTTATTCACACAGAAGCAAAGTCATGCTAAAGTAGATCATCAAGCAGTCTCCTTCCCCCTCCCTCAGTCTCAAGATAACATTGAGGCTCAAAGACACTTTGGCTGAGCTTTTTTTTCCCAAGAAAGCTTGGATATAAATGTCTGAGTCATCATCTCTATACGTCTGAAAACTCTTGCTTTCAATGCCAGTCCACCAAGAGGGCTCAGCACTTTAACACTGCCTTTATTTGACAAACATCTTTGATTAAAAGCCCCACCCAAAACCAGCACGGAAAAGCAAGAGCCGTACCCGATTCTGACAGTTCTGCTTTCCTTGGTTTTGGTGCTGGCGAAGGAGACTCTCGTTTTTCAGTACTCTTATGTTTGGGTGCTAAAAGACAACGTCAAATAACTCAGTTGCAGCTCTTAACATTTCTGCATGCTTTTCTGTCATACAAACTGTACGCACCATCACTGAGAAAACAAAAGCACAAAATGATAGAGCTGCTGGGATACAAGTTTTATTTCATCACCTGATGCTCTGCTGGGTGAAACGGAGCCACGGCTTTTCCTTGCACGATTTGACTGCTGAGGAGTTGGAGACCTGCGCTGTTTTGGAGGTGGGCTTGCTGGTGGGGATGGTCTGTGCCTCCGCCGAGGAGGGCTTGCAGAAGGAGAGAACCTACGCGTTTTACGAGGGGGACTGGACGCAGTCCTTTTAGGTGGTTTCTTTGGCGGTGATCGGGAACGTGAAGAGGAGGAGGAAGAGCTACTGCCAGATAAGGATGCTGATGACCGTCGTCTCCTGCAAATCAAAAGATAATACATTAGATTCTGACTAGCCAGCTTAAGAAATGGTTAAGCATGAGCACAAAACCACATTTGTTTGCAAGCACATATACAGAGCCACATACAACAGCACTTCTGAAACATGATGGACAGCCTTCAACACTTGGTTTATGGAAGAAAAAATAACCACCAATCTTTCACAGTTAATTGTTAGTGTTCCCTCTGTTTGCTTTCTGTCAATATACAGACTACAACTAAGATTTTGTCCTGGAGGCAATTAGTTTTGTTTGGGCCCTCTGACTTTCGAATGGTTAAGAGAATTCTCTGTGTTAGCACATGTGACTGAATGATCTTCACAACAGATCTCTTTTAAGAGAGTTTAGTGAGCAAGTACTCTTAAAAAGTTTTTTACCAAGAGGTACGAATTTCAGACAACTTAACAACTCAGAACCCATCTCTCCATTCTGGTGGTTTAGTCTTTCATCTTTACTTTGTAATTTAAAAAGGTAGGGCCTCTAGAATTCTGCGGCAAAATTTGTGGCAAGTTCTGTTGCAATTGTGTACCTGCAGAATCCACCTTTGGCTGCAGAATTCCTGAGAACCTGGAAAAAAGAAACCCTACCTTGAGTGAGATAAACATTTGCTGAAAGGGATCTCTTGTACATCTTGCAACATACATGTTTGATGCTTTCTACAGTTTTCCCACTTGTGTGAAATGAACATATTTACAGACTCAAGGAAAGAAATATAAAATAGTCATCACCTTGTCAGAAAAAGGAAGAACTGCTCCTTCCTGAAAAAAGGACAACTGCTGTACATAGGAAGTATCACGTTAATTCTCTTCCTATGAAGAGGGTAAGAATCTATTCTCTTCCTATGAAGACAAATGTCTCTTCTGACACTGCCAGAAGTACACAGCTTTCTCCGCAAGGCAACTCAGATCTTTGCTACCAGAACAATTGCTTACGCTGTCACAAATGTAACCTCCAGCACCAGTGAGAAGACCTTGAGAATTTTTTTAAGAACACGAAGAGGAAACACATTTCACATCAAAATTAAATTTTGATTGTAATTTTATGTGATGGAAATGGAAGTCATAATTAAAAAACTGCCAACAAGGCAAATCCAATTTGTTCTGATTTCTTCCCCAGGCAAAGGGAAAAAAGAAAAGTGTTCAGCCTTAAGCAAAAGTGTCATAAAAGATGCCATGTCAATCTACACTGAAGCTATCCACAGCTATTTGAAAGTTATTCTGAAATGGCCCTTTTCAAATAGGTGGAACTCTCATCACTATTTCAACTCAAAAGAAATTGTTTCACAGATACTTTTATGTTTCCCCGCTACACACTTATGAAACACTGCAAATTCACATCACTCAAACTACCTGACAGTATGAGACAAACAAGGGATCTTTGACAGCACTCATTCCTCACAACTAATGTTCCCCTTCAGCTTTCAAGGTGCAACATTTTCAGCTGTCTCAAAGAAAGGGAACCTTACCGCCTCACAGGAGATCTGCTTCTTCTGTGCCTAGGGGGGGGAGGCATTCGCCTTGGAGGGCTCCTTCTCCTTGGAGATGGCCGTCGTCTTGGGCTTGGTCGCCTTCTAGGGGAGTAAGACCTGTCATAATCAGAAATTCAAATGAAAAGCAACAATCTAATTTTCAGATTTGAGGAAATTTATCCTCAGGGCACTGAGCGGGAAGTTGCTTTTCTCCAAGCGCATCACATTAAAGCAGCATTTAGACTGTGATGCAAAGCACATATTCACACATAATCAGTGCTTGAAGTTTCCCCAACACCTCGCTAATAAATAGTAAAATAATTAAAAAAAAAAAAGAGGAAAATAAAGAGTAATTACACCTTCAGCATCAAACCTATCTCCTAAAAATGCTACACAAGTCTCACCATCTAACAAGTGCCATACTCAGCAGTCATCACCCCATTCCTCCTCCAGTCAGTGCTAGTCACTGAGAGCATCTTCTAATGAACCAACAAGAAGAAAACAACTCCCAAACACATTTATCCATTGAAGGCATCTTCCTCATTTGGCCTAAAACATCCATAGCTCAACTCCTCTAAGAACATCACTATTTGCCTGAGAACATTACATTAAGTGGCACTTTCAGAAGAAAATATTCAGTCATCAACCTTCACGATCAAGATAAATTGAAGTCCTACCTTGACCGTGATCTGTGACGCCTTCTTGGTCGAGAATGAGATGGAGAACGTGATCGAGATCTTGACCTTGACTTGGACCGAGTTGGGGATCTTTGACGAGTCTTCTCTTT
>JARCZZ010037537.1:8922-11422 GCA_030323915.1 Brotogeris chrysoptera | reverse complement strand
CATTGTTTACAGTGACTTCTATGAAACCTTTGGGTCAATCTCTCTGCAGCAAATCAGCCAACACAGAGCCAGCAAGAGTACAAAGAATGCTGCTTTATTGATCATGCTCTGTTAAAAGTTCACCAACTCGTTCCACTTTCATGAGCAGAAACTATACGTTAATTCATTTGGAACTGAAAGGCAAGAAAGTCCAGTTCTTGCACAGAAGTAAACAGAAGTACACATGAAGAGGAGGATGTGAAGAACAGCATCCAAATCCCAACGACCTGTTAATGGCTCAGAACAAAGGCACAGTTCACACTTCATGCGAAGTTTATTCAGGAAACCAACCTGGCTGATGGAAAACAGAAATTTAATACCTGCAATTTCCTGTGCATGGAAGAAGGGGTTGAGTACCAGCAATACTATAAGCTGCTGAGGAACCAAAAGACTGTAAGGAAAAGCTCAAATCCTAAAGTAAGCCAATCACTTCCCTGGATCAAAAGCACCTTGTATTAGTAATGTCACATGCTACAAAGTCATCAGATACTGAAAGGGAACATGCTATTAACACTCCCATTTGCTGTTCTGGAACACAGGAATCCTAAAGACTGTGGCACAGGCACTTATCAGGATTAAGTCTGTTTAAAACTCTTTGTAATACTTGCAGTCTGCTGTGTGGCTTACACATTAGCAACACATAAACAATACTTGTCACAGCACTCAGCAGTTTAATGTACTTTATTTGTTTCTTTACTTCTCTTTCACAACCTAGAAATGAAATTGAAAGGACTGAAGTTTTCCTCAGCCCATTTACAACACTTGGCAAGCAGGAAGGTGAACCAAACAAGAGGCGGAGCACTCTATCATAGGCATTTCAAGGCAGAGCCATAGCCATCTGCACTGACAACTTTACAGCAGTGTGAAGACTGAAAGGATTAAGAGTTTAGTTGATAAGGTGAGTCCAAACTGCTGCTCTGCTGCACTTCTGCAGTTCCCACAAGAACCTGGGTTTCTCCTGAACCCACACCAGGACACTTGTTTACAGCCTCCGATCAGGGCCATATCATTGGATTCATAGAGTCACCTTCCACAGGCCAGTTTAAAAGAACATTAGATTTCAAACACTCTGTTTCCAGTCCCAGTCATTCTGCCATCAATTACAACTACTTCACCTGCACACTCTTTCACAACTGCATTAGACAGAACAAGTGCAGATTTAACTTAGTGATTTTTTTCTATTCATTGACAGAAACTGGAATTAAGTGGAGGGTTCCGTGCGCCCTCATGTCTCAAAAGCACCCCAGCTTCAAGAAAAATAATAAAAATGGGGCTGAACAGGTGACTGAATCTCGCAGAATTAAACTGGTTTTTAAAATTATCAAGAAACCCCCAAAAAATTGGATCATTCTATCAATGGAATAAAAGGCTGAAAAGAAAGATACCCTGGGCAGGCTACGGGTTAAGAGTCTCTGCAGGAAATACAGCAGAGCTGTAAGAAAACAAAAGAAATAATTGTTATAAAAGAAAATAAATACCAGCCTAAAGAGCAACTTCTTCCTGCTTCGAATACACATAACCTTCGTGTCACAGCTTAAAGCTCCACTCTAAACCAAGGGCAGTTTGGTTTATTTGCTCGGGACGGGGACACCAAAGCGCATTTCAGTGCAAACGCGGGTTCGCTCCGCACCCCCTTCGGCCTGGCCTCCCTCCTGCCCCGCGTGTCAGGGCCGTCACGCTGCGCCCGGACTGCGACACACGCCCGCCCGGGCCGGGCCCGCGGGATCCCCAATTCCTCCCGCGGGGTACCCGCCCTGGGGCCCAGCGCCAAGACCCGGCAGTGCCATGCCGCGCCGGGGCCCTGGGCAGAGCCCGCGTTACGGGCGCAGGTGTCCCCGCCGAGCACACAGCAGCCGCCCGCACCGGCGACCCCGGCCTGGGGCGCACGAGTCCCCCCCCGTGCCGGTCCCCGCAACCCCACGGCCGGGCCGGGCCGCCCCGGCCTCCTCCCGCCGCCATTTTCTTCGCGGCGGCTCCTCACAGGAGCCTGCGCAGGGCGGGGGCGGGGGCACAGCTCCGCTCCTCGGCGGAGCGCGGAGCCTACGGCTTCACCCGCGGCGGCGGCGGCGACCGTGGGGGCCCTCAGCGGCCCTACCCGGCTCCGCCGCACCCCGCTCCATCCCAACCGGGTCCGACCCCGCCGCTCCCCGCCCGCCTCCGGGGCCCGCACTTACGCGGAAGAACCCCGCGTCCATTTTGGCTCCTCCGCCTCCTCCGGCCGCGCGCGCTGCCCGTCCCGGCGTGCCCCGCGCGCCGCGCGCTCGGCGCTCTGGGAGCGGGAGGGGGGGAGGGGGGGAAGGGGCGGGGCCGGGAGCTCCGCCGGGGGCTTTCCGCGCCTCCCGATTGGCTCCCGGGGCCGCGGGGAGAGGGGAGGGGGCGCGCGCGCGGCTGTCGGCCAATCAGAAAGAGCGACGTTCCGCCCGGGTGAAGGGTGCGGTGGGGGGGGGGGAGGGGGCAGATG
>JARCZZ010037535.1:8085-28854 GCA_030323915.1 Brotogeris chrysoptera | reverse complement strand
GTTGGCTTTCTGGGCTGCGAGCGCACACTGCCGGCTCATGTTCGTTTTTTCATCAACCAACCCCCTCCAATCCTTCTGCGCAGGGCTGCTCTGAATCTCTTCCCTGCCCAACCTGTAGCCTTTACTCAAGGAATTTACTTTGGATCGCTGTTGTGATTTAATGCTGGTGGGCAACTCAGACCCATACAGACACTTAGCTCGGTTCTCCGTGGTGGGATGGAGGAGAGAATCGGAAGAGTAAAAGTGAGAAAACTCATGGGTTGAGGTAAAGACAATTTAATAGGTAAAGAAAAAGCTGTGAGTGTAAGCAGAGCAAAACAAGGAATTCGTTCAGTGCTTTCCGTGGGCAGGCAGCTGTTCAGCCATCCCCAGGAAAGCTGGGCTCTATCATGTGTAATGGTTACTTGGGATGAGAAGCACCATAATCCTGAATGTTCCCCTTTCCTCTTCCTTTCCCCCTGCTTTTATTGATGAGCACAGTATTGTATGATGTGGGATATCCCTTTGGTCAGTTGGGATCAGCTGTCCTGGCTGTGTTCCCTCCCAACCTCTTGTGCACCTCCAGCCTGCTTATTGGAGGAGCAGCAGAAGCAGGGAAGGCCTTGATGCTGTGTAAGCACTGCTCATAACAGCTAACACATCCCTGTGATGTCAACACTGTTTTCGTTACAGGGTAGACAGGGTCTATGTTTTTGAGGTGGGATTTGGAGTGAATATTCCCAAAGAAAAGGGCTATTGATTTGTTACATAATGAGTTAACACATTTATCTCCCCTGGGGTTTAGCAGTTGAAAACACTTGGCTGTACTGCAAAGATGAGCACATAAAAGCAAGTCCTGGCTGCAGTCCTTTGTTTCTAGTATGCTGGAAAGTGTTTGAAAAACTAATACACCCAACCTGTCTCTAGCGTGGGGAAAGAGTTGAATTACTCAAGTGCTTTGGATTGCATTGGTGGCTGTCTGATTAACTTAAATCAGAATGGTAAATGTTATTTTGTGTGTATAAGGAGGAGGAAAACCCACTTACTTCTGTGTACTAAGACTATGGATGACTGAAGTCTGTATGTTACTGTGCTTTTAAATTATGTTGAGATCAATACATGTTAACTTATTCATTGGGAAAGTTTTAATGGCCGCCTATGGGTGGGCTATTCAGGTGGGTCTAAAACATTTTGCTTTAGAATATAAGGGAGGTAATTGCAGGAGGAGTAGTATAATGCATGTTGTAAACTAAGTAAACTCTCTCTTTAGTATTGACCTCACAGCAGATGCGACTTCTAGTGATGCCAGTGTCAATAGTGCAGACTCAAGGAAACAAGAAGATGACAGCAGCTTCTCACTGATAACCTGGAACATCGATGGGTTGGATCTAGGAAATCTAAAAGAACGAGCTAGAGGAATCTGTTCTTACCTGGCATTGTAAGTACAGTTTCATCTCTGTATTGTCATATACCTAGCTTTAAAGAAAAAAGCAAGCTTCTTGGATTAGATATTTACAAATCTTTGTGCCCATATTATCTTAACATTAGGTACAACAATACAATCGCTTTATAAATCCTAAATAGCTGCAGAAACATTGACATACTGGTTGGAAGAGGTATGAGCCCATGGAGCATCCCAAAGGTTAAATATTTTGTGGTGCCTATTTTAAAAAGCCTTTTTTATAACGATCAATATTGTGCAAGTTGTAGTCGTGTATCAAGAGCGTATTTCATACTTCCATCCTGTCTATGAGAAGTGTAAAACTGCAAGAAATTTGTCTCATTCCAATAGTATGAATAGCATCACTCTAGAGCAAACTGAAACAATGGAGACTTTTTTAGTGAAATTTGAAAAGTGTGTCTCTTGCTGTAACTGTTCTTGTCCATTAAAAAAGAAAATGGGCAAGGTAAGATAAAAACAGTAGAATTTGTGATTATCTTTTATAGTTCCACCAGTGGAAACCTTCCATGAATATATCTGTGAGCAGCTTAACAATTACATAAATTGATTTATCTTAACACAGTAACTTTATCAGTGTAAATTAATAATTTAAGTAATTATTAATATAATTAAGTAATAATTTAAGTTCCTCTTGAACCAGCAGAAACCCCTTAACTAAATAAATTTTCACTTGTTTTTTGTTAACCTGGGGTGGCATAAGTAAGGCGATAGGATTGTCCTTTACCTGCTTCCAGTAGGGCTGTTAGCAGTATAGCAAATATAGGGACAGCTGTAAAGTCATGTCGAAATCAGTATTTTCGGGACTGCTGCCCCACACAAACTGTTACTGACTGAAAAACTAAGAAATAAAAGAGCTTGTCATTGATGAGACTGGAGAAAATGCATGGCAGATTACCTGAGGGGATCTGTTTGTAAGGGACTGAGGTGACAGTTGGAATCTCCTGGAGAGCTTAGATGTTGCAGAACATATTCCAAAGCTACTTTGCAGCTCCTTAAGTTGAATTCCTTGTGTATGCAGTGTACGAAACCTCTGCAAATGTTTGCAAGATCAAGGTGAAAGGAAGTAGTACATTCTTTTACATCAGTTCTGTGTCAGTAATATTTTTTTCTTCCCTTTTAATAATGGTGATGTGTCTACATGCTACTAAATAAGATGGAGCGAGTTTTTGGTTTTTTTTTTTTTTAAAAATGGATTAGTGAAGTATCTTAAGAAGAGGAGGACAAAGTGCAGCTGAACTCACCGACCCTGTTCCATTTGGCCTCAGAGTGTAACAGTCCTACATTTCAGTAGTTAATTTAAAATCTTATTTTGTCAATTTCAGATACAGTCCAGATGTTGTGTTTTTACAAGAGGTTGTCCCACCGCATCTCTGTCTTCTACAGATGAAAGCAGGCAATTACACTATGATTCCAGGTAAGAAATAACCCTCACTTTCAGATAGAAACCAGAGAAGTAAGTTTGGTTTTATTCTGTCTCCTTTGCTAAAATCTCTGACCATTTCCAGTAATGAAAGGAATAAAGTCAAGAAAGAAGCACTGAAATCACTTTCTGTGTTTTACGGTCAGGATATAATTCAAGTTATGCATGTGAAAAACTTGCTTGCCTGTTGGTTTGGAATCATAGAATGGTTTGGGTTGAAAAGGATCTTAAAGATCATCTAGTTCCGACCCCCCTGCAATGGGCAGGGACATCTTCCACTAGTGTTTTGACGAGGTTGCTCAAAGCCCTGTCCAGCCTGGCCTTGAACGCTGCTATGGGTGGGGCAGCCACAGCTCTAGGCAACTTGTGCCAGTGCCTCACTGCCCTCATTGTAAACACTTTTTTCCTAATATCTAATCTAAATTTCCCCTCTATCAGTTTAAAGCCATTCCCCCTTGTCCTGTCACTACATGCCTTTGTAAAAAGTCTCTCTCCAGAGTTCTTTTTTTTTTTTCTTCTGCATTTTGAGGGACTGGATAGCAAGGGTAGCCAAAAAAAAAAAAAAAAAAAGAAAAGAAAGTTCCATAGATAAGTAATTTGTTAAATATTTGCATTTACAAAGTCTGAGAAAGTCACACCCCTATTGTGAAACTTCTAACTAATGACTTCGTGCATCTTAATGGGATTCTCCTGGATCATGGCAAAAAGGTCTCTTTCAGAACCTTCTTATGGCACAGCAGAAGATATCCTTGACCATGTCTTTCCCTGTTCCTCCTTAGGTAACACAGATGGCTATTTCACTGTCATAATGTTGAAGAAATCAAGAGTGAAGCTACTGAAACATGACATAATACCTTTTCCAACAACCTCTATGATGAGGAACCTTTCGGTTGTGCATGTGAGTGAGACAGTATGTACGTAACAGCTGCATTTCTGCTTTTCTCAGGAAAGGCTGGACTGGCTTTACTCTATGACAGTCTGAAACAGCAAAAAAACTTCATCAAATATTCAAACTCAGCTGCATTTGATACTAACAAACTTATATCTTTTATGTGAGTTATTGGTCATACTTTGTTTTCAAGTCTCATAACATCTGAAAACAAAACTAAAAGTCTGTTATCCTCCTGTAAGCCACTTTTCTTTAACGTAAAATTAATATTAACCAGAGCTCTGTCATTAAGTAATTTACTTCAACATTAGACTTTTGTCTTTGAACTTTTTATCGTAGTGTGGATGGTAACATTGCCTCTTCATTTCACACACAGGTGAGCATATCTGGTAATGAACTTTGCCTTATGACTTCTCATCTGGAGAGCACTAAAGATCACTCCAAGGAGCGTATGAAGCAACTACAAATAGTGTTTAAAGAAATGCAGAAGGAGTCTGAGTCCACCACTGTTATATTTGGAGGGGATACAAACCTTAGAGATAGTGAGGTAAATAGAAATAAGCAACCTTGTTGTTTTGGGAAGGTATTCTGACAAAATCTTCTCCGGCTTTTCTGTTGTCTTCATAAGAAATGACCTCCTTAGAACAGAGATATGAGACATTTATTCTTAAAATGTGGAAATGTGAGTAAGTAGAAGCTACAGCATTGCTATGCTGAGGCATTATTATAGTTGAGGTGATACATATGAGGAGCCCCCCGCCACCCCAATAACAAAATGCTTTATTAGCAATATTTATATGTGAGAAGATGCAGGGATATATCCGTTGATGAAGTTTCGACTTCAAAAGCATCTTCTCATTTTGAGAGCCTAATCTTTTCTTGCTCAACTCTCTAATTCTCAGAGGGTTAATGCTCTGGAGTAATAGATCTCTGGAGTTCAGAATTAATCCCCCATCATCGAGACATTCAAAATTAGAAGTCATTTTTGGCTGCTGATATTAAAACTAAAATTTGTGCATTATTACTAAAAGGTCAGTGTTTCATCTTTCCTTGTCATAAAACTCCATTGCAGTGAACTGGAATGACATTGATTCAGAGAATGTGGTGTTGAACCCCATATCTCAAAATTTCAGAGGTATTTTTTTAATGTATATTTTGTAACAGGTTTTGGATTTAGAAAGCACTACAGGAATTGGTCATGCTTTAGCGTATCCTGAGAAATGCCACGATTTAGAAACATCTCCACTCTTTTTGTTTTCCACAACTTATGTTTTGCAGAAAAAGTGATGTTGTGACAACTCAGATCTGGTTTTGAAGGTAAAATTTATGAACTCAGTGTCTTGTGTATTTCCCCCCCCCCCCGCCTTCTACTTTCAGGTTGCTAAACTGGGAAATTTACCTAACAACATCATGGATATCTGGGAGTTTTTGGGTAAACCCCAACACTGCCGCTACACTTGGGACACCCACTCCAATACCAACCTGCATGCAGCATACAAGTGTAAGATGAGATTTGACCGCATCTACTTTCGGCCTGCAGGGGGAGGGGGACATATTATTCCACGAAGTATGGACTTAATTGGATTGGAAAAACTGGACTGTGGCAGATTCCCTAGTGATCACTGGGGTATTCTGTGTAATTTTGATGTGATACTATGAAAGAGGCTGTCATTGTTAGTTTGTAGGTAATTTGTTCGTGTTTTTACAAAATTTTACCCTCTCAGTTTAAGTAGGGCATATTTAAATTTTCAACCCTAATGCAGCCATCCTCTGCTCTTGACTTTTGCTGGGATGGCTTCATTTCAAACCAGGATTTCCTTTTGCTTACTATATGCATCTGTTCTCAAATCACATTTTTTACATATTTATTTTTAATAATTATGCAAATACAAAACCAAATTCCAGTTTAAAAATAAGAGGAAAAACCTGTAAACACAGTTCATAAACATAATTGATGGTTTAAAAGCCCTTTTTATTTGGCATGTATTATAATCTCATAATAAATGCTGCTTTTACTTATTTTTTTAAGAATACTTCTATTGCATATGTGTTATTTCTTTTGAAACTATTTCTGTTGTCCTTTGCAATGCTGGCTTTTATAGGGTGTTTTATATTAGCTTCTGAAGTTTGTGTTGCACATATGTACCCCTTCAGGCAAGACAGTAAAGTAGCTGAGGAAAGAATGACTAGATTTTCACAGAATAAGGGTTTCTTAAGTAAAAATTAAACTAATATCAAACAGTTTGAACAACAATATGACTTCTATTTGACAAGAAAAGGATTATAGGCAAATGCGTGGAAATTATTCACTTGGGATAGTATATACCTTTATATTAACTGGTTTTTAATCTGGGTATGAGTTGCAGATGAAAAAGCTTTGTCTTTCCAGTGAGCTTCTAGAAACAATGCTCTTACAAGCTGCTGTGCAAAGCTTGAGCAGTTCTAGGACTTACTGACTTTGCAAAAGATCAAACAGAGTTTCTTACTCAAAGAATTATTGCTTTGCCTAATGTTTCTGCCTGCAACCAGCTAAAGGTTGGGGAAGGAGGAATGTGTCCAGATATTGTCCTGTCTTGCACCCTGCAAAAATGGCAGGTGGGGCTTGGTGCAGTACGGGGCAGCAGAAGTTGTATTTGTGGGTGCCTATCTCTAGAATAGAATAGAATACAATAGAATAGAATATTTCCATTGAAAGGGACCTACAACAATCATCCAGTCTGACTGACCAATTCAGGGATGACCAAGTGTTAAGGCATGTTATCAAGGGCATTGTCCAAATGCCTTAAACGCTGACAGGCTTGGGCATCAACGACCTCTCTAGGAAGCAGGTTCCAGTGTTTGACCACCACCTCAGTAAAGAAATGCTTCCTGAAGTCCAATATAAACCTCCCCCCAAAAGGATGCTGAATAGTCAGGATCCTGAACTGGCTCCTCCTTGTCCCAGGAATGGGGAGGCCTGTAGTAGGTGTAGTTTTCTGTTGATTCAACAGGAGGGCTAGGTGACCTTACTAAACAAGCAGATAAACCTCAGGAGGTTAATTCATCTCCACCGACATCAGCTGCAGAAATATCCAGTTCTGCTTTTGCTTCTTTAAACACCAAACACCAAATTCTCTTTGCTAAAGGTGAAAGAGGCTGGCCTGTTTTGGGAAGGATGTCCAAATCCTCCTGTCATGATTACTGTCAACATACCCCATTATTTTAGAATAATTCAGCTTCAAAAACAAGGAGGGAGAAGTCACTGGTACTTTTTTTAACTCAGGTTGAGCATGTGGTCTCTTTTTTCTGTTCCCAAATAAATAGTTATAAAAAAATACGAAAAATATCTACAACGGCCAGGATTTTCCTTCCAGGTTTAAAAAGGGGCTGGTCCAGTCATTGCTTTTGGCTTGCTGCATGCTCTCTTCTTCACCAAGAGCCTTCAAAGAAATATGGGGTTTGTTTTAGCCACTTATACCTCGTGCCCCACCCTGGTATTTATAGCCAAAGGATTTGTGGGGAAGGTGAAGGCAGGGCATAATGGTTTAACTTTCATACAGGTGTTGGAGAAGGGGAAAGCACAATAAACACACAAGAAACATCCGTTTATGTGGCATTCGGTATTATGGCTGCTTTTGTTTATGTGGCTGCACCTTCTGGACTATTTTGGAATATATTAAGAAGACTGATTGCTGCTGTTCTAGAATAGGTTTCTAATATGGCCAAGAAAGAACAGAGAAAAAAAAAGATTCAGAGCAGTGTGTGACTTAGGTTGGTGCCTAAACTCCAGACCCATCTCTAGCATTGACTTACTGATTGGCAGTCTTTCTTAACCTGGGAAATAGGTAGCGAGTGGGTACATAATTTTTCCATTAGGAACAAGCAAAGATGTAGCACTTTGTAAAGGCCAATTAATTTTCTAATTATAAAAAGCCAGAGGAAGACTATATTCAGTGCAATTAGTGGTTTGTTTTTCTTTCAGAATGAGGAAATCATGAATACAGCCTTTTAACTCTTCTTGAACTACAGAAAAAGTGATAATGCTTAAATAAATTTAAGATGTAAATGCTGAATATTTTACTGACTATTGGATGTGAAGCAATACATCCTTAATTAATTATACTTTAAACCACTTAATAAGCATCCAAATTGCTGACGAGCAGTCAGAGGCCTTAAATTAATTTGCATCTTAAGTTAATCAGTGATGTAAAAGGTAAAATATCTGATGAATAGAGCAACTGAAACTTAAAGGGATATAAATGACAAAGTTAAACCAAGCAAAAGATTTCTTGGCCTACAAGAATTGTAATTTGATTTGTTCTCCTGATTCAATAACATAATATTATGGCATCTGTACATCCCAAAAGACTTATGCAAACACGTGAATGTGAGAAAATGTAATAATTGTCTCCTATTAATAATCAACACCAACAACGGGCCTTGTGGAAATCAGGCATCATTGGAGGCATTATTTTAGTAATACTTTGACTCAGGTATCAAGAGAAGCAGTTTCTTCTGAGGATCCAGCTAGTCTTAAGTATTTCTACATCAAAAGAGCTTGAATTTACTAAAAGAGAAGAGATATTCCTGCAACAAAATAAATTATAGACATCTAGGATTGAACATGGTAAGGAGATGGATTTAAAAAATGAAAAAAAGATAGCAACAGGCAAACCCACAATAGCAGCAGATAACTGTTATCACGATAGAAAGTGTATACCTAAAGAATATGGATGCTATTTGTTGTAGGGAGTAATCTGAAACTATAACTAACAAAAATTTGTTTTAGAAAGAGGAAGTGCATAGAAGATTAAAGCTATTATGATCACACATCCTGTATAGGCTTAGACATCAGTTTGATACAAGAACAGACAAGAGACATCCAAAATGACTAAATCAAAATGCAAACACGATAACCTGTGTTATGGCAACAGCTGCAAAGCCTATTGTTGTGTACAAAGTGAAAGATTAGAACAGTTACACAAACAAACGGACTGTGTTTTTATGGGCAAGTACCATGATTTTCAGTTGCGCCAGCTCAGCATGGTTGTGAAAATCCGCAAAGGTTGTGTTACCACTTCTGCATATCTTTATGTGTTTTTACCTGGTAACAGCCAATCTGGTAGTACAAAATCCTGCTGAAGCCACAGTGCCTGTGGGTGCTGTCTTGAAATACCCAAGGTAAACCCCAAGCAGGGCTTACAGTGACTTCACTTAACATCATTAGGGTAGATTTCCCAGGATTTTGTTTGCTTAGAGTATAATAAAGACTCATTAATGAAGAATCATAAATACCACCTTTTATTTCTTGGAGACAAGGCTGCTTGTGTAACATCAGCTCAGAGAAGAGACTCTCAGTGATTGAGAAGCCATCAGTGCACCACTGCCATTTTGGTAACAGCTGAGAAAATAGGCGCAAAGAGGAGCTGCAGTAGGCAGAAATGTTGCTAAATTACAACAACTGAAATTAAAATAATACTGTATCTGCAACAACCCACTGTAAAATCACTGCTGTGTAATCTTTATTTATGCACATATTACAAGAAATTGGCCTACTAGCGTAAGGAGACAGTCATTGCACTTACGTAACCAATACGGTTGCTGGTGGGGCAAAGAACCTATTCAGAAATAATTTGTTGAGGGATAAGCTTTGCCTGGACATGGTAGTAGATATTACATGTGAGTACAACTGACAGTGCTGGACAAGTATGGCCAAGAAAGGGAACTTACTGTGGCTTTCAAAAATTCTCCCAATTATTGAAGAATTGGAAGAAAATCCGTCTCAGATGCTGCGGAGGCGAATGCAGCCCTCTTCCAGCGCTGGCAAGACACTCCCCTGAATTGAAACAGGTCAAGATTTTTATCCAGCCAAGATGGGCAGTGTGGAGAAAGGGTATTTCTGGAAAAGCACAACACAGTCTAACAAAGGTTTGGTAACCAATAGAGTGCATCTCCCAGACCTCTTTGGAACAGATGTCACATGAAAAACTTCAAAGCAGCAGGTTGAGTTGTAGACACACTAGGTGAAAAGGGGAAAGGGGTGCAGGGTACCCGGAGGGCTGCTCCAGCTCCCTGCAATGAGAGGAACTTCCCTGCAAGCTGCAGTAATCTCATTCTTCCAGTCAGGACTTCCCTGCCACTGCCACCGCCGCCAAGTGTGTAGCAGAATGGCCCTTTGGGAGGTGATGGGGGGTTGATGGTGAGGGAGGGCTGCTTGTCAGGTATCCAGCTAGCTGTCCTGGCTGATGACAGCTTAGCAGGGCTGGTTTCTGACCAGCTGAGTGACCTATTGCAGAAAACAGCTGTAGGTAAACAGATTAATATTTACCTATTGACTACATTTGGAAGCTTTAGTGATCTTTAGATAGCTTACTACAGCATAGTCAGCCTGTTATTTCATCGATGTGCCTATCAGCTCATCAGTGTTACGAAAGGCAAGAATTGACCCAGCAAGAAAATACCATTTAAGCCTCAGCCATCTGTGGTAATCCTGTTTTCTTGGTCTGCTCCTCCATTTCATAGTGTTTTGCAGGTAGTGAGTAGGGAATAGCTGCTGCTGCTGCTAGGTTTCTGGAGTGGTAGCTGTTTGTTGACACCTTTGTGTTTGCATGGGACTAGCTGCATCCTGTTTGTTCACTGGAGAAGGAAGTCTGTTCAAGAAAGTCGAGGGTGCTGGAACAGCTATGGCCATGCAGAGAATGCAGACAGGGATAGTTCCTACTTTCATCCTTTCCCCGTGCTTTCGCTAAGATGGTGGGAGGTACCTCCTGACAGGACGAGAAGAGGGCTTATCTCCCTAAGCCTGTGCTGTGCTGAGGAGCCTTTTGCATACTTGCACAGATGGTTCAAAAAGCACTAGCATCACTAGTATAGAAGTGAATCATCTTTCCTGCAGAAGAAATAATAATAATTAAAAAGTGAAGCAATGCCTGGTGCTTTTACAGTCAGTAAAATTAGGAACTCACAGCCATGGAAAGCACTGGAGGGCAATCACGTTCTCCCACTGGGTCTGTAAATAAGCACTGCGTAGGTGCTGACAAGGAAGGCTGCAAGGCACGGAAAGATAGCCAGGCTTCATCTCCCCACACACACTTCCTCTTTAAAGCCAAGCAGTCTTAGTCAGCACCGGAAAAAACTGTAACATTCTTACTGATCCTTACGGCTTGTTATTAGAATAATTGGATTTACATCAAATAAGCAGACTTCAGTCTCCGTCAGTCTGGCCTAAACATGGAAATCACAGAAACTGAGGGATCAAAACTGATACAAAAACATAGCATGAAAAAATATTTTAAAAATGCTATCAGACAATTCCTTTAGGTTCCTTCATATATATGCACAAGCAACCCAGTATTACAGTTCAGAGATTGAATTCCTTGTGTTACAGAGCAGGTACATGAATTACTGACTCCTTGTATCAAGGCAGATTTGAGTGGCTACAGGATATGTCATACAGCCTATTGTTGAAATCCTTGGTAAGGTGGGAATCAAAAGGAAAGTAAAAAGAGGAGGTATAAACAGTCCTATGCTGAAGAGATGACATTTTTACGTCTTCAGAACACCTTTTCTTTCCAGTCACTCTATAGCACCTGCAAACTACCGTTTTCCCGAGTCAAGCATTGTCAATTTATTAAAGACTAAGGAAACTCAGCAACTGATGGGAGCAGCCATAAGGGCAACCTGGTTGTAAAGGGAAAAATGCAGAACAGGAGATACCTGCTGAAATATTGACAGGGAAAATGCCTGCCAGCCTGGAAACCAACCAGAAGTATCCTGGAGAAACTCAGCTGGCATCTTTGAAGTGCAGCTGAGTGCCAAAAAACTGGAGACATCCTGAGATACCACTGATAATAACAAAACTAAGGAGCCATGACAACAGCTTATAATCTAGAAAGGTGAAAAATAGTCTGGAAAAGGGAAGAAACATCATGAGAAGATAGGAATTGTCAACTGCTATTGGCTGTTCTACATGGAAGAAAAGTACTCTAGAAAGATAAAAATTGGTTTGAGAAAATAGAAATCATCATAATCTATTGGCTATCCAAGGTGAAAAATATATATGGGTATATATTGTTGTGTAGGTTAGGAGAATATAAACATCTTTGAACCATTTTGGCTAATAACTTTAATGAAATACCTTCTGTTCATATTACATGAATTACAATATATATTTACCCTCCGCTTGTTCTGCCACCACAATGACATGCTCTGCTCCTAGGTCTGTGCTGACGTCCTTCATTATGTAGCTTCCAGACAAAGCTGTTTTGACAAGCAAGACAGACCATGATGGCAAAAAAAAATCCTGTTCCCTCCCTTCACAGTAGCCAGCAGGGTGCGATGTCCTTGAGTGCTCTGCTCCTTGTGCCAGGGCCTGCAGGGAGACTTTAAAACAGGAGACCAGACAAATGCAGTCTGGAGAATTTGTGCCTGGGATGTATCCTTGTCATAAATGCACTCAGGTGTGTGTGTGTTCTGTACATGGCTTTGGAATTTGTCCTTTAACTGAGTTATTCGGTTTTTGGGTTTATCTTCAGGTTTATCTTCTAGACTGATAATATGAATACATTTAAAATTCTGTACAGAGCAAACACTGTCACGGTGCCCAAGATTAAATTCTACAGTGCTGTGCATCCTTGAAGTGCAACATCTGAGATGGATTCATTGTCTTTTTAAAAATTAGCAGTTAGCTGCTGATCTGTTAGCAGGGTAAGGTCAGGCTGGTCTGCCTCTTGATTGTATTGCATTCTTTAACTCTGCTGTACCATTTTTGAATGGGTAATGTTAGTAAATGCAGTCATGTAATGATATTCTTATTTTACTCCCACTCCTGTCCCAATAATTCCTAACAATTCTTGTTGCCTTTTTGACTAATGATGACAATCAAACTGGTTTGTTTTTTTTTCTAAGACCTAGTCATACTGACCCCCATACTGCTTTCCCTAGTACTAAATTAGTCCAGCACTGCATAGATACTCATGGTTACGCTTCCGCAGTGGCACTATTCTGCAACATGCCCTTGTTTTGGCCAATCAGATAAAAGCTTATCTGATGGGCTGTGAAACAGGAGCAAGTCAGGGAGGAAACTTTTTCCTGAAGCAAATTTTCCACTGTACCTCAGCAGCTTTCACTTGTTTGCTGATCCCTGACTGATGAAACTAGGGAAGAAATAAATTCTATGTTCCACGTGTCTCTCCCATTCTTCTAGCTCCTTCAGTACAGTTTCCACAGCTAGAGTACATATGATCTTGTGATTTGAGGAAAATCCTACTTTACTGTCATCTTTCTTTTGGGGATGCCCATAAGCACAGGGAAAGAGCCATGTCTGTGAAAACTTGGGAAGCAGGTTTTGGATCATGGTTGGAGAAATTAATTTCTGCAAGGAACAGATTACAGCTTGCTACTGCAAGGCTGTTGCCTTTCTAATGTTTGGAGAGCAGAGGAGCCATTATTCTCATCTTCCCTTCTTTTACAGAAAAATAAGTTCTAAAGTAACAGGGATCATTCACACTTATGTGCAATGTATTTCCGCAGACCACCTGCTCCACTGAGAGGCAGGTTTTAATAGATGGTTAAAATTTGCTCATCTATCTAAAAGTTCCCTCACATCGGAGTTGGTTAGGTAGGCACTAGATATGCTCCATACTGTAGTCTTATCTGCTGTTACAAAACGTCCCAGGGAGAACATGGGCACTGAGAGAAGTGCAGCGTTTTTGATTTCCTCGCAAGGAGGGGGAATTTATCAGAACTGTAAGGCCAGGCTAGCAAAGAAAATAACTTCTGAGGTAGGCTTCTTTTAATTCTTTGCATGCTTTCTCCCCTCCTGAGCGTGAGGCAGGGGAAAAAAAAGGACATTTTTGTTATGCTTATTTGCAATCTTATTTCCCTGGCCAAAGGATAGCCTGAATGACCTAATTCTCAATGTATTACAGGACCGAGGTGAAGTATGAATCATAGAGGAGCCAATAATTCTGTTTCAATGGGTCAGCTTCTCAGGCAGTAGGCTTTGGTTGAGAATTTTCACATAAGTAAGCTGGGCCGCAAACAAAATGCTGCTTTCTAAAATGTGGTTTTCATAATGTATTTTTGGTCTGATAGGAGATTGTTAGCTTTTTTTATGTCTACTTAAGGCCTGCTGATCTCCGTATGCTGTGTCCTCTCAAAGCTCATTTCTTTGCAGCTCTGAGAATGAAATAGTTCAGTTTCTCTCATTGACTGACTGAAACAATCTATGATGCATGAACAAGTCTAAATGAAATAATAATATCCTTAACAGTGAAAACAGGATTGGTAATAACAATAATTGAGCAGATTTATTGCCATTTCCTTGG
The DNA here is from genome assembly GCA_030323915.1 of Brotogeris chrysoptera. Lineage (NCBI taxonomy): Eukaryota > Metazoa > Chordata > Aves > Psittaciformes > Psittacidae > Brotogeris > Brotogeris chrysoptera. The sequence goes on along the minus strand of JARCZZ010037535.1, from coordinate 14,797 downwards.
ACTTGCCTGCTGAAACAGCCTGCTATTTTACTTAATCTTGTATCAGAGGAATTACTGGTTGGTAATCCATCATTAAACATCATTTAGAATGATGGATGAAACTGTCATCTTTTCCGACATAATCAATCTATATCTCATTAACGTATTATTTATGATTTTTATAATGGCAACTGCAGGGGTTTCCAGGGAGAAATGGAGGCATCAGTTGTTGTTGAAATGAGATAAGATATACTGTATCTTATGAGTTGATAACTGCATATAAAAAATACTTGTCCACAGTATTGATTGCCCTTCATCATTTTACAAATGAATCGAATGCCTTGGCTTTCCCTCTAGCTCTTCCTTCTATTCATTTTGTTACCAATAATTCAGTGAGAAAAATATTAAGAAGTATGTAAAAATTAGCATTTTGAAATGGTTTCTGAGACATGGTGTGGGGAAAAGCCCTTGAATGTAAAGTAATAAGAAAGACTTTACTGTTCTGTTGCTGTTTGCTAAGGACTTTGGGCACTTTTTCCTCCCCTCAGTCCTTATGCTGACAAACTGCTGCATTTCTTCAGCTACAGCATAGTTACATTTTAAGGATACTTTCTGCTGTGTGCTGCCTCAAAGGTGAATGAGAAGCAAACCTTGATCATGGAATTAATGCAGCTGATGGTGCAGCAGTAGTCACGGTCACAATGTCAACTGTTGCCTCAGTTAAGCTACATTTGAGAATCATTTTACGCCGCAGCTCAAAAACATCATTGAAGGAACATGAGTGGTAAATGGCTGTCTAGAGTATAAAAGATCAACTCATATTTCAGATGAAAATGAAGACAAAAGGTAGCTTTGATTTGCCTGTGGAATTCCCATTAACTTCACTACTGGCAGAAGGGAATTAGATCAATAGCTGGCCACAGGAAACAGCTACTGCCCATTCAGCAGCCAATGCAAAAGAAAAACTGTCATAGTGTGATCTTTATCAAGTTGTCTTCATTACACCAGACCAATGATAAATGTATATGCTGGAGAGCTAGGGGCGCTTTGAGTTCCCGGTCCTGTTTGTGCTCTGAGTGCAGTGTGATCACAAGTTATTTATTTATAGCCAGGAAATACCTTCAGTGTTAATCTCTCAATCGTTTTACAGGCAATCCATAACCGGGAACTTTCTCTTAAGACTACGTTACTCAGAATTTAGTCAAAAAGGGCTGTATCAAAACTTGCCTTTCTTCCTGCTGAAGAAGAATCTGCTAGCGCTTTTTGTGGTGGTAGTTGAAGCTTGCCTGAAAGATTTGCTGTGTATCCTTCAGAGGGTATGTCTACATTATTCAAAACTTTTCTGAGCTTTTTTGATCAAAAGCAACTGCTGGCTGTGAAGGAAAAACAAACATTCTCTACCAGCTGTTAGCCTTCCAGGCGGCAGCTTGTGTGTATGGCAGACAATACATAGAACACAGTGTTTTCATATTTTACCCCACCCCAGATCTGGAAAGAGAGATATTTTACTTAATTTCAGTTTTCTGTAATTCATAGAGCTTCCCCTTTGTGAATGTGAGGTGAAGATCTGTATACACAAGACAGTGCTGCTGGCTTGGTTGGTGCATGGTTCTTGGAAGGAAGAATACGTTTTCAGAGCATAACACAGATTTTAAAAATGTTACTACTAACAGATCTAAAGTAGGAGGGAAAAAATAACTTCGTCATGCAACAATAGCATAAATTACTCTAGCCTAATCCTAAAAGTAACCACATTATTTTTACAGTTATTCAGAACCCCATTCATATAGTAGTGAGCTACTGCAAAACTGTGTTCATAAAATGTGTCTCATTAGAAATTATGGCAATGTCGTCTTCAGATTAAACAAAGGTACATTTCATGGCAGCTGAAGGAGTCACACATTGGAAGGTGGCAAAGATGTCTAACTATGAACTGTTAACAGTTTTAAAATGGCAGAACAGGAATATTTTCATTTTACTAAAATATTAACAAAGTTTTAATACCATTTTAGCCCCAGAAGTTTTTGATTGTGTAAATGGTCTCATATGTTATTACTATTGCAGTACATTTCAACCCAGTTGAATGTTGAAGTTGCAATTTTCCCATCAGAATGTGGAGATTTGGTTGAAGAATGTCTAGCCAGCTGAAGTTATCTGTGATAACACTACTACAGAGAATTATGTAGTCTAATGTATAGCAAAGCGACTGCTTTTTGTATGCACTTACATTGATAAAGAGAGAGCATTTTGAGCAAAATTCCGGACTGGAAAAAAAGCTCATAGATATACTAAGACATTTGACTAGCTAAAGACTCCTACAAAATGAGCTTCTTTCAGATACTGTTTCACTTTCTGTCCAAATCTCAGGAGAGAACTCCAGAACAGAAATGGGGTATGTATTATCACAAAATGATGGAAGTCAGAAAACAATGTTGGTTTCCCTGAATAAACCAGAAAATGTGCACATATCTGGTTTAGTGCCTATCTCTAAAATGCACATATACATCACAAAGAGTATGAAAGTGACATTTGGAGAGTTTTTCTTTTTCATCCTTCTCAGGGGAGGGAAAATAGAATAAAGTATTTTATATCATGTTCTATCCCACACACACAAAAAATCCTCTAAGACTAATCCCTAAGGATTTGTTAAGTCAGCTATATGGCAATAATGAGACAGATGCTGCCCTTGGCAGCCCATGTAAGATGGTTGTAAAAATATTAGATGAGGCCATCATGCTTAGCTATCCCTTTTCAGTAAGGCTACTGCTGGGGCCTGTTTGCTTTTTGCATCAGTTAAGAAATATATCAGCAAAAGGAGACACACAGTCTGCCTTTTTGAGCAATGAGAATCTTTTTCCACAAATATTCAGATTCTTTTTTAAAGGAATGTTTTTCATTTCTCCAAGCTTATTTCTGACAATACTGTAAAGACTTCTAAGCAACCTGATGATTCAGTGAAGTTGTTCCTGGCTCTCTAGCACTATTGTGCTTTGCCAGCAAATGAGTAGTTTTCAAGAAATACCCGTTTCAACATCAAAATATTATGGAACAATTTTAGTCTGATCTTTTCAGTTGAAATTTGTTTTCTTAGCCTAAGTACAGGGCAAGTAAAAAAGCACCACTAGGGTGTAGCTTTTGGAAAGAATAACTTGGGAAGCACTGATCACAGCAAGACAATCATTAAAGCCAAATTTAATTCTGCTACAAAGCGGGGCAAGGTTTTAAATGGAAAACTTATGACAGTCAAAACCAATGTCTGAATGGGGAAAAAAGTGTTGAGAATCAGCAGGCATTGATGGTCCATTTTAGTATGTTAATGTTTCTCACTTAAAGTGAATGAGAATTGTCTGTTAAGGTAACTGAATTGTATTCTTGAGAAAAGATGGTGCTGAGAAGAGAAGTTTTCATGTTCATTGTCATTAAACTAGGTATCAGCTCCAAAAAGAGCCACCAGATAAGGTAGTTTTATAGTTCTAAAAACCTGAAAAGTCAGAACTTGAAAAAGCGCCATTGAAAACAAGCAAGGAGGAAGTAGGACAGAGGATCCAAGGAGCAGAGAGGTTGCAACAAGTTTGGAGTGAGAGTTGGGGGTCTGCCAGATGTGAATAGATAAGGTATTATTGCTCTTTGGACTGTTATTCTGTGATGAATTTCTGTGATAAATACTTCAGGGCATTGCTATTTTTCATAATTTGCTATGTGGCTTATAATGAATGCTAGATTACTCTTTATCATTAGACCACAGAAATGAAGGCATGTCCTTCTTTTCTAGTAATGGCTGATGCTTAATTAAGTCTTGAAAAAAGTGAATGGTAAAAGAATAATTGGATGGTGAGCTCTGAGATCTCTAAATCACTTCCACAGACATATTTGGAGCACAGCTGAGACACAGATGATGTGCATTTAAAGGCACAGTTTATGTGGTACAGCTTTTATAAATGTTTCACAGGTGGTTGGAGGATTTGGTAGTATTCCACCAAATATTTGTGCTAAAATCTTATTTTTGAAGTAAGATAAACAAATGATGTAGCATCCACTTTGTTACTTATATTCATTACGTGCATTATCTCTATGAGCCCACAATGCTTCAGTCATAGGTCAAGTGTCTTTTATATCACTAATTTTACAAATTAGCATTCTAAGCCTAAAATAACAAAAATATAAATACTACCCTTTACACTCTGTATAAATTAGTTTATGGCTTCTTTTGCTAGGAAGAAAACATCCCTTTTTGCACTTACTTGCTATGTAGCTTGTTATATTGAATGAAAGCACCAGTGTGCACTGGTATATGCTAGAAAATATCAATAGTATGTACCTAATGTATTGAATGACAGACTTCATCAATCAGTTATACAAGGGATCATACCAAGCTTTTAGTGAATCTCCAAAGAGCCATAATACCCATAAATCGATGTATTTTTGATTAATCAACTCACAATGTCAGTGGTTTTAATTAATTCTATTTGCCTGTACAAGATTGCAGTAATGACATTTTCTTAACATTTCTTTGAAAGCTTCATAATGACCTCTGTTTTGTGTATAATGGTGATAACTATTCGTGATACTGTGCATCCACAATGTGCCAAGCAAGTCTGATTTAAAGCTGAAGTCTCTGGAACTGAATTGTGAGAGTAAGGGGAGATTTAGACATTAGAGTAAACCGAAGAATGATTTCTACAGAGTATATTATGCTGGGTAGACTTTTCACGTCATCATCAGTGACAATCTGAGGAATATAATTTTTAACTGTAGTGGGCTGACCCTGGCTGGATACCAGGTACACATGAGGCAGCTCTATCACTCCCCTCTTCAGTAGGACAAGAGGGGAGAAAATAGCATGGGAAAAAACTTCTTGTGGGTCAAGATAAAGGCAGTTTAATAAAGCTAAAGCCAAGTGTGGAAGCAAAGGAAACCAAGGTATTCTCTGCTTCCCATTAGCAGGTGATGTCCAGCCACTTCCCAGGAAGGAGGGTTTCTGTATGCACAGCAAAAGAGGAAGTACCTCAGCCTGAAGCTGCTGGTTCTGTAAACACTAAAAAAAGCCTTTTACTTCACCTACAGTGTAACAGGAGTGCTTGCCTGCATTGGTTTTTATCTGACCTGCTCCAGCCAGAAAGCAAAACCTAAGGATTTTTATTACACTGTTATCTAGAGATCAACAGTTTACCTGTTGCTACGGTCTTGACCTAACCTTAAGACCAGTGATTTACCAGACAAAAATTGAGGGTGAGTAGAAGTAAGTTTAACTTTATCCTGTCATTTTCTACCATCTGGTTATGATCACTGCTTGGTTTGTTTCTAAATGTAATTAAACATTGCTTGTGTCAGGTACAGCAACTTTACCAGTTTCCTAGCACAAGCTCTGGAAATTTGAGAATTAAATATGCACAAATTACATGACACCACTATGTCCTCAGCTGGAGTGACTCTTGGAGAGGCTATGTGTAAATGCACTGGAATACGCAGGCGGTGACTGGTATGACACTGGTCTACAGGCCGGAGAATTAGAGCTTTTTGGTTAAAGTACTTTCTTGTTCTGACTGTAGCCTTTTCTCCTTACAGTTGCTCCGCATCACCTATTTTGCTGAGCAAACTTGGGTCATCAGCAGCCACATGAGCCAGGGCTCTCCTCAGAGCTGGACCAGAGTCTTCTCCAGTTGATTTGAATAGGACTGAGCTTCTGGGCAAATTGTTCCACTGCATGACCACTCTTATCATGGAGAAATAATAGCATAATCCAGGAATTTTCCTTGCTGCTTCCTTGTGTCTGTTGTTTGACCTATGACTGTGCAGTTGCTTTTGGCAAGGAATGAGTTGCTGGTATAAAAATAACCTCAATAAAAGATAAAGAGTAGCAGCTTCCAAAGGAAGACATTTGGTGAAATTAAAGAGTGATAGACATTTCAAACTGGGCGATCTGACCTAATAATTTATTAGCAGGGAATAATTACGCCTCATGTATTTTTTTAATGGTAAGGCGTTACCTTTTTGTCAAGATTAGTGGATTATAAGATTGTTTGTGCTACACAGTATAAATGATGATTCTACCTACTAACAAGTCTATGGAAAGATATGCTTAAACTGAATTGCATTAAGAAGAAAAATGCCAACAGAAAATCAGGCATAATTAATGGGAACACATAAATAAACCAGAGACAAAGGGAAAAGGACATTCTCTCCATTCATCTTTAAGGATTAATTTCTGATATGCTGTTTTTCTAAGGACCATTTCACAGAAGCTAAAATCCATGTAACTATGAATATGTATTGCAATTTATTGCCAGAAGATAATTACAGTGTTCACATACCTCTAATTAGTCATTATAATTTGAAGACTTAGAGCTTAAAAGGTAATATATAGCAAAGGCTTATTAATGTCTGCCAGTAAAATAGATATATACATATATTTTACTAATATTCAAGTACTCCATCATCTCTGCATATTTGCAGTGCAATGGCCCAGGGCAAGCCGCACCGAAAGTCAGGAGGCGGACAACGTAACTACTACTGTTTTACTGGGGATAAAGCCTTGGAGATGCAGGAAATTATTTTTCCACGTCATTCACATAACTGACAAAGCAAGTGGAGTTACACAGTGAACGAGCATTCTTGTCTGCTCCATTTCCCACCATATGTAACGTTTCATTGAGTTTCAGGTCAGGCAATCTACAGCCTTAGCCTGACGAAAGGCTCACCCAATTTATTTTGATATGTCTCTGAACTGATGATA
>JARCZZ010037534.1:0-22498 GCA_030323915.1 Brotogeris chrysoptera | reverse complement strand
GGGGGGCTGGGAGCATAAAAGAATGTCTCCTTCACAGGTTGACCACCCGAGGAGGTGAAAAGAGATGTGTAATTGCTCAGCACTTCTACTATATACCTCCCAAAGTATAGAGTTGGTGACCACACTGGGAACAAAAGCTGGGTCGGTTTCATGGTCACTGAGTCTATTGTATTAAAAGTCATTGCAATAAAGTACAATGTAACAAGAACCTCAACCCAAAACCCATGTTTGAAAAATGTTAAGATAAGAAATACCGGCTGTAAGTAAAGTATCATATGCTGAATCTGTGAGATCCAGAGCAACAACTTTGAGAGCCAATAAGTCAGCATCGTGATGAGACACTATTAATCCTGTCGTTATCTCAACCCTTTGTGCCCCACTTTGGGTGCCAAAAAGAACTGTCGTGGTTTAAGCAGTAAATCACACAGTTTGCTCACTCACTCCTCCCTCTTTCTTGCCCCTGACTCCAAGGGGGCGGGGGGGAATGGGGAGAAGAATTGAAAGAATGTAACTCCCATGGGTTGAGATAAGAACAGTTTAGTAACTAAGGCATAACACAAATCACTACTGCTACCACCAATAATAATAATGACCAGGGAAATACAAGGGAAGACAATACAACTGCTCACCACCCGATGGCTGAGGCTTGAACCGAACTCTTCCAGGTTCCTGCCCCTAGTTTTTACATCCTGGGCATGAAGTGCTGTGGTATGGAATACCTCTTTGATCAGTTTTGGTCAGGTGTCTTGTCTCTGCTTCCTGCTGGCTTCCTCTCCTCCCTGGCATAGCATGAGACTCATAAAGTCCTTGGTCATACCAAACATTCTAAGCAGTAACTGAAAACATCAGTGTTATCAGTGCTGTTCCAAGGCCAAAAGTCGAAAACACAGTGCTACGCCAGCTACTAAGAAGGAGAAAAATGACTGCTACTGCTGAACCCATGGCACAGCTGTCGAACATGTTTTTTTGGGGAAGACAAGTTAAGTGTTATTTTCATAAAAATTAATGGAAGAGCAGCGAATTTCAACAAGAAAAAGAAAACCAGAAGCTTGTTATTCCTTTAGGCCATTTTGAAACTGGGTCATTTTAATAATCATCTCTGATTCTTAGCCAAAAGAATTCCTATCAGAAAGAGTGGCTCCAGTACACAGTAAAATCCCTTCATTAGTTAGTGTCTCAAGCTTATGGAGGTGTGATATCAGTTTTTCCTTTGAAATGCAGATCAAGCAATTGTGTGAACATCTGTTTTTCTCTGTCAAACATTTCACTTACTCTTTGCATTGCACACAGCTTGCAAATATCATCTGTTGCCCATGCTTCTGCAGCTCTATGTGCCTTTGATTATCAGACAGAGCTTAGATTTGCTTCAACACACATAAAACTATGTACCCTATGGGTAGTACTTTGTACACCAGGGAAACATTCAATGGGGCACATGGACAAGACAATAAAGACTGGAAGAATCTAAGATTTTGATCGATTTGACATTCTTCTCATCCCTTGTTTATAGCAGTATCTGCCTTGGTATCAGGAGCGCAGTTAGGCAAGAAAAGACATAAAATTCAGTCAAAACAAATAAATGAAAATAAAAGTGTCACTGCAGTTGTGGGGAGAAGAAATTGTAGAGAGAGCAGAGGGAACGAACTGTTCTCTTAAACTTTCCTTTTTTTTTTTTCTTCGTTGCCAACAGTGAAAATAGCCATCCTTCCTTTCCTGTAACAAGTGAGAATTGATCACTGTGCTAGGGAACTGAAAGAGAATTCAGAAAGAGTTTCTTTCATTCCTCACAATATTTGGGATATTACTTTGGCAAGGCAAAAGGATTTTGAAGACCTTGAAGTTGGCATGAAGGGGAGAAAGAGAGAAAGGCAGGGCAATTTGTCCTATTGACAAGCGACTGGGAAATGGAGGTATGTCCAGCTTTTTATTGCTGAGAATGTTGCTGTATGGTATGGGATGTCCCTTTGGTCAGCTGGGGTCAGCTGTCCCAACTGTGTCCTCTCCCAGCTTCTTGTGCACTCCCAGCCTACTCGCTGGTGGGGTGGGATGAGAAGCAGAAAAGTTCTTGACTCTTTATAAGCAGTGCTCAGCAATAGCCAAAACATAGAATTATAGAATCAAAGAATAGTTAGGGCTGGAAAGGACCTTAAGATCATCCAGTTCCAACCTCCCTGCCAGGGGCAGGGACACCTCACACTAAACCATGCCGCCCAAGGCTCTCTCCAACCCAGCCTTGAACACTGCCACCAATGGAGCATTCACAACTTCCTGGGCAACGCATTCCAGTGCCTCACCACCCCAACAGTAAAGAATTTCTTCCTCATAGCCAATCTAAACTTCCCCTGTTTAAGTTTGAACCCATTATCCCTTGTCCTATCACTATAGTCCCTATTGAAGAGTCCCTCCCCAGCATCCCTATAGGCCTCCTTCAGATACTAGAAGGCTGCTATGAGGTCTCCACACAGACTTCTCTTCTCCACGCTGAACAGACCCAACTTTCTCAGCCGATCTTCATATGGGAGGTGCTCCAGTCCCCTGATCATCCTCGTGGCCCTCCTCTGGACTTGCTCCAGCAGTTCCATGTCCTTTTGATGTTGAGGACACCAGAACTGCACACAATACTCCAAGTGAGGTCTCATGAGAACATCTCTATGTTAACCACACTTTCCAGCATGAATCCAAAACATGGCCCCATACTAGCTACTATGAATAATAACTCTATCCCAGACAAAACCATTACATTATTTCAACCCAATGAACTGCTTCTATGGGCCTTAAACTTTCTGGATGTTAACCAAGATGTTTATTGCAATTGTACTTCTTTTTACAACTTACAAAATTCCATCACTTGTCTGCATAATAAAACCAGTAATTTCTTAAAAAAAAAAAAAAAAAAAAACACCAAATATTTTCTTCTGCTATAAAACTACAAAACACATGATGAGACATGTTGAAAGCTTTGAGTAAATAGGTCTTATTTATAAGTAATTTTTCTAGTTTGTAGGGGTAGGTTAGAAGAAAATTAAGTCAGAAAGGAAAATTGACTGAAAAAATCACTCGTGTACAGGTAGAAGTAAAATATAAAGAAACTGTTCCCCTTTTCTGATATCCTGTTTTCTTGTGGCCTAGCTGCAGCTGTATAGCAACTTGTTTATGACACAGCAACTGTTCATATGAAACAGCAACTGTTCATATCTCATTGGCAAGTTCTTCTAAAGAATCTGCAAGTAGAGTATTTCATTTTTGTCCCTGTTGTTTCCTTCATCTCTTGATTGCACAGTTGTACTGTGTCTGACAGATGTTTGGATGAGTCTTAAAAGGCTTTTTGAGCAATGTGCAGAACATGAGAATTCTGACCTTAGCTAGTGCTTCTCATTTTCTGGCTTTGTTTAAAGGTCAGTTCAGCAACTCAGGTAACTTGTCAGAATTAGGTCATCCCAGGGACTTGTTAGATTTTAAATAAAAGGACATTTCCTTAGCTGAACTGCAAAGTGAGATAGTATGCTAGGGTCAAAAAGATAGTACTTGAATGAGCACTTTGATGTGACATAATTGTATTGAAGTGTATTTTGTTGTTGTACGTGATATGTGGAAGTCAGTATCCATATGGACTATTCATCTTTTGCAGTGTTTTAAACTATAAGATGTTCATATCCAGTGTCTACTTTTACACATAGAAATGTAGCAATTATGTATTCATGAAAAGGATTTAATGTCTCTGATTAATTGCAGGGTCATAGAAGCTTTAAATAAGAGGCTGGGTTATTACATACCCCAATGTATGAGAGAATAACTTAACATGACAGACATTTGTAAAAAATCATAGTGATCTCTTACCTTACTTTTAAACTCTAGATTCAAAGTCACTGCAGCCTGCGTTTAGACTGCAACCTAATCCTTTCAGAAAATTTAATATTGAAGATCATTTACAAGGTGGCTCGCGACACTTCGTCTACCAACAGCTGCTACTATTATTTATTTTTTCTCCAGACTTGTTCACATTCTCATAAACAGAAGAAAACAAAGTAGGTCTGTTCTGGGACAAAGATTTGTAAATACTAAAAATGCAGCATAATTAAAAACTATTATGGTCTGCAGTTTTATATTAGACTGAGTTTATCATTCCATTTGATTTGAGTAATTAATCCACTGAAATGAAGATGCATTCAGAATTATGAGTTGCTGAGGATCAGATTTATTTCTTTATGACAATCACTCTCTCCTAATTCTTTTACCTTTTTCCTCTCCCTTATCCTCTTCTGTGATGAGAGATACAAATAAATGTATAATATATGTTAAACAATAAAACAAAGATCTGGGTAACATCCTGAACATTCCCCAGGCATCCTAATTTTGGTGGGAAAATGGATTTGAAAAGCTGGAGCTTTGTTATATGATATCAGTAAAAGATGAATACAGAATATGTCTGTGATTGTTTTCATGTGTGTATTGGGTTTGGATGGCAAGGTATTTGTAGTGGAAGGGCTACAGGGATGGCTTCTGTGAGAAACTGCTAGAAGCTTCCCCTGTGTCCAATAGAGCCAATGTCAGCCAGCTCCAACATGGCTCACCGCTGGCGAAGGCCAAGCCTACCAATGACAGTGGAAGCGCATCTGGGATGACATATTTAAGAAGGGGAGGAAAAATACTATGCAACAGCAATTGCAACCAGAGAAGGAGTAAGAATATGTGAGAGAAACAGCTCTGCAGGCACCAAGGTCAGTGCAGAAGGAAGAGAGGAATTGCTCCAGGCACTGGAGCAGAGATTACCTAGAGAAGAACATTCAGAAGCTACAATAGTAAAGAAACAAAACAGTAAAACACTACTGTAAGTTTATACATTCTTATTTCAAGGGAGATTTATTTATCAGTTTGTTTGCTAATTCTATCAGCAAAGCATAAGCAATAAGTAACAAACTACTGGCTTTAGAATATGATTCATTCAGCTGATACCAATGCAGACTCTTGCCATAAGATTTTATAGTCTGTGCTCATCTACTTCTAATGCTCAACTTTGAAAGTAATCTTGTGATGTCTAATTTGGGGATAACAGGATGCGAGTTACAGTTACTCAGCAAGTGCCAATGTCATTCTGAGTTAGCCCAGCAAAGCTATTTAATTGTATGAAACAGCTTAAAAGATGTTTATATAACCCTATAGTAAACACCTAAAATGTAATATAGGAAAACAGAAATCCTATATTATCACAATGAATATTTGAGCAACTGCATTTCGAAGGCTGTAAATCTCTTTGGCTAGTATATCACAGTTTTGTGAAGGTTAACTAAGACTTAAGTCCATCTTTAAACAAGAAGTTAAGTCAAAAAACATTGGCTTTTTGGATTTCAGCCTTCTTTCAGTTAACACAGCTCCGACACCATCAGGCAGTAAACAGAAATTCTGTAACATCCAGTTACTGATGTAATCATAACACAACAGGAATAAAAAAATATTTCTGAAATTCTACCTACAGCTACTTATAGGATCTAGCAAATATATTGGAAACCATATATTTATGAAAAACAATTTAAACCATGTTCTTGACATCACAAATTGCATCTCGATCAGACAATATTTCAATGTGCAGCCTACTAAAACATGGAACTGAGGAAAGCTGAAGATCTACTTGCTATAGATAACTGTGTAGACACCTAGATATTAATGATGCAAGGAAGAAAAATATGGACATTGCAAAATTATTTTGATTTTACAGATCCATATGTCAACCTGCTGCTCTTTAAGGACAGTGATACTAGAACTTAAGATCAGCTTTAAAGTAAAGATTTTGCATGCTTTGTGTTATAAAAAAAGCTTTCAAATGATGTCCCTGACTTGTATTGAAATGACCTTAAGAGAATGTCATAAACAGATGAACACTTGTAATTAATTAAATGTGAAATACTAATTTCTTGTGCTGTTTCTTTTTTTAAAGGACAATAGTTGTCCCTCGTTAATCTTTTGTTAAAATATTAATACTTCATTAAAAGGGCAACATTCTTTAATTCAGAGGAAATGAGCAGCCCAATGAAATTTAAAAAATTCTGACTAGTTTCAGGGCTGCACAAAAAAAATCTGATTAACTCTTCCCAGGGTAAAACTAATTCATACTCTGCAGTTTTATCCAACTATGCTAATTGTGCACAAAAGCATCTTCCTTATTTCATAAACACAATTCTTCAAGTGTATCTTGTACATTTTATACAAATTTTCATTCTTATGCATGCCTTTAAACTTTGCCTCCTCAGCTGAAATCAGTTCCTGTGATTGATACATCAAAACTTGAGTAAGTGCTACAGGTCTCTTCTCCTGAACAATCATAGGGTAGAAGGATGCCACAGGGCGTAACTGTTCTGACTACTTCTGGTTTCTGTTGACCTGCTTTTCTGTTCGTTTTGAGTTTGGTTTTTTTTAATAGTTTTTCATTTCCAGTCTTTCTGCCCTCATTATTTGAAGTCTGGTTTACCAAACAAAATTACTCTGACTCTGCAACCTGCCTGGAGGTTTGTGACTGCATGTTCCTGTCTCTTCTCACTCACTCAGCCAGCAAGTTTCTAGCTTCTTTGATTATAGGACGAACAACTTATTCTCTGTGCATACCTCTTATAACTGCACTTTTCTTTCTCTTTCTTCTTTAATGGAGCTCTAAGAGATAGTACAAGAAACATCACTCACACACTGAATGAACAGAATACTAGATGTTCTTTGCTGAAAAACAGGATTACAGAATTTTATTTTGCTTCCCTTCTGCTTGTAAGCAACTCTTTTTTGATTCTATTTTGTCTCTTGTTTTTTGCTGCAAGTGTATGCCCAGAAAGGTTGCTGGTGAAGGGTTTCAGTGATACCAGAGACAAAGTAATTGCTGAAAAGTCTGCTTGGGAATTTCACAGGTAGCAGTTCATCTTTAACACTTTAAAAGCGTGTATAATGAATATGTAATAAATGATTACATTTTTCTATTTGAAACACAATGTTCCATAACATTTAAAGGGCATTACCAATAAGAATTTTCTGAATGCCAATTCAATTTTATGTTGTAAAATATTTATTATGTCTTCTAAATGCTTTCTTTGTGTAAGCAACCAGACCCTAGTGGACAAAATGAAAAGGATATTGAAAAGAACAAAATTAGTAAAGCTTCCTGAAACTGCCTTTATCCACTTTGGTTTATATTACTCAGTGCTTCAGTGTTACATCTTTACATATTCCCCCTTAACTCCTTAGTAAGGTGTCTGCTTATGCAAGAGTTTTCACCATTTACATGTCAAGAAATTCTCATTCCTATCATCTCCCTTTTGACTTCAGTAAAGGTTTGCCCTGTTAGAGCTTTCAAGTGCAACACTGTTTCAGAGATACTTAGGTAAGTCAAATGCTTTTGCCTGGGTTGTTACTGCAGATTTTTGCTTTAAAATACAGCAAAGTACCCCAAATGCTTACTATCTTACTAGTAACTTCCCCATGACATGGAAAAGTATAAGAAAGACGGGGGGGGCATGTGATTGAGATTAAAATTGAACAGTAACAATAAACACACATAATTTTGATGTAATTGTCATTGGTGAGACTGAGAAGGCATATCACAGAAACAGTCACAGTGTGGCCAGCACTGCATTACCTGAGAATTGTGGCTCACAGTAAAAAGTACCAGTGTATCAGACCAAACATGCTGGCCTGGCACCTTTTTGACAGGTAAGATGTAGGAATATAACCAGTGTTGGAAGTAGCCGCTTTCAGCTAGTGGCAAACCACTGTACCAATGACAGCACAGAAAATAAATAAAAAAATCAGTAAACCAGTAGCAGTTCAAAGTAACTCGGAAGGATTTTTTTTGTTTTTCTGAGAGAAATGCAGCTTACAAACATTAACTGCCTGTGAGAACAGGCAGTGGTAAGTCTCAAGAACCATTTTCTTAGCAAGGTGTTTAAAGAAACTGATCACAAACTGGGAAATGGGATTTCCTATCACTGCTCTCTCTTCCATGCATTAAACGTATGCTGTCCATTGATAGCTGTCAATGCTTCAGTTCGACTTCATTCTTAGCATCACCAGTCGCTGTGCTTATTATTTTTGCTGCAATGGAATAATTCAGATTCATTGTTTTAACTGGAATACATGGTGTATCATTCTGTTCTCATGGATATTAAATTTTTGGTAAATGCCAACAGCCAAAATTGAATGATGTCATTAACTGCACTTTGAGAAACTATACAATATGGGAAACATGAGAAGCACCTTTTATTTCTAATGGCTTTAAAAATTTAGAGGTGTTACGTCATTGGCACAACTGAGGGCTTTTTCCTTGTAACAAGGACTTCTCTAACCTCCCATTTCTCTTTCTGAGCAAATAGCTGCCCAAGATGAATGCATTAGCAATGTGTAGCAGTGAACTGAGTGACAATGTTGCAATCAACTGCCTGAGTTTTCAACCAAGAAAATATTCTTGGTTGAAAATGAAGGAAAAGCATGTTGAAATTTGACAGCTTGTATTTCATGGAATCTCTGTACTTAGCTGAAAGCTGCCAACTGGAGGAGGAAATGGTTATCAACTTTGATATTCTGGTACACTGAAATTCCATGCAATAGCGATATACCCCAATCTAAGAGGTCACCCAAGGGGATGGAATGAACTCACATAGGAACTAATGATGGCTGAAAATACATTTCTATATCTTTCATCTTGTTGCCTTTAATGTCCACAGTGAATTTTTAAAAATGCTGATAACTATTGGACAATCTTTATAGACTATTCAGGGCTGAATATTTTTCCCCAACCCATATTATAATTTGTGATATAATTAATGAGCTGATGTTGCAATGAATGTTACTACCAGATTTATGATATTGGCTCATGTGTGATATTGGCTGAATCGGTAAAATATCAGTTACACTTTTCTAATACTTACCATATACTTTCTCTAATACACTCATTTGGGAATTATCCTTCGCAGGTGGATGGCAATTCTGTACGAAGATCATCTGTGGTAAGGTGTCTGTCACACAAATCACATACCTGGAAAACTGTGCTCTGCCTCTTGAGTGTACACGCAGTCAGGAGTGTGACAAAATGTTGTTGCTGTTTCTTCTCCCTCTCCACCCTCTGTTGTACTTCTGTGCCTCACTCCAGCAGTACAACAAAATTGGTTTTGGGGAGAGTCAAGGCCACCACAACAGAAATGAACTTTACAGGTTGTTTAGTTTTTCAGTGGTTTTGACATGTTCAAAATCTGTTTTTAAATACTATAAACTCATCAAAATTATTAATGCTCTATATGGTTATGGTGATACCTCACAACTGCAACTGTGAAAATTGAAGAGTACAATTCATTGTTGGCAGCTCACAAAAAGAACCCCTGAAAACGAAAGTGCAACACAGTGCAACGTATTATATGGAATACTGACATATCTCAAGTGTGCTAAAGTGGTGTCAGCCTGGCATACTTCACATTTTTTCATGGAAATAGTAAATTATTTTTAAGCTATATGATTTGATTTTTTTTTTCCTTTAAAATAGGAATGTACTTTTGGAAATGCACAAAGATATTTTTTTGCTGTGTGTGACTGGATGGATAAAATGAACTCTTTTTAGCATCAGAAGAATTTATGTTTTGGCATTTAAAATGCAGTGGTTACTTTAAAAATATGAAACTTGAAAAGAGAAATGAGGGCATTTAAAAAAAATTGCAGTAATTAGTGGCCTCTGTTATTTAGTGAACAGTGTCTGAGTGGAATTACAGTGAGTTACATGCTTCTGATAATTGTTATTTACTGATTAAGACAATATCTGCACAATCAAAAGAAAACATAAGGAAACCAAACAGTCCTAGGTTTTGGTGTCTCAGCCATTTATTGCTAAAAGAAATAAATCACATTTTTAATTTCTACCAAAAGGAAAGATTTTGCAACAAACCTGACCTGTAGTATTGTGATGTAATATTTTGATTTTGGTTTTCACTCCTTTAAGAACACCTTACAGTGCATATTTAATTAAAATACTTTTCACATTTTTCAATTTGTCAGCTACAATTTAATTCACATGCATGAGATAATGACATTCCTTGTCACAGTGGATATTGTGTATGTCCCCCAAGATGTTTAGAAAGAATCCCTTCAATTAAAATTGGCAGATTTCCAAAATAAACTTTTTAATTTATGTCTTATTTAAAAGGCATGGTTTTCTATTCAGTCCTCATTTTGATATGGAAATGAGTACACAATTCACACAATGGTTTTGCGTTAGAATCAGAAAAATATAGTACCAGAAGGGTCCAAATTTTTTTCATAGATGATAGGATCCCCCTAAACCTTTTCTCTATTTTGCACCCTACTAATAATATAAGTACAGATAGAGAAGGGTAAATGTACTTTCTAAGTCCATTATAATTTTTCCACCCATCTAAATTTGTGCAAGCATTGTTACTTTTCAGGCAGCAAATAACTGAAATTTTTGCCATACATCACACTAAATCAATACTGAGTTTTCATATGTATTCTCTAGTTTCCATTAGCTCTGTTGACACAATGGGACCAAAAAGTAAGACACGCACTTCTTCTGAGACACTATGTTTTATTAAAACAGCTGTGTTAACTGTCAGATGGGAAAGCAGCAGCTATCACTGGCAGCATATTACTTTTCGGAGCTCTGGTCTCACTGAGGCAGTTATTCTGGATAATAGTATGAGTCTATAGTGGCGATAATGACACTAGGGCTGGCAGGTGACTGCGGCACACACACCATCTTTTTCTATGTCTGACTGTGCCTGCATTAAACAGCAGGATCATTACTTTACACTTCAACTGCTAAGTGAAAAATAGTTTTTTAATTGGCACATAAGCACTAAGCCCATGGTACTCTCCTGTCAAGGAGCTTGGAGAAGGAAGAGGGGCTAATTTTTTTCTACTTTCACAGAAATCATCTTGAAAGGCAAAGTGTACTGGTAGATCACTCATATATTAACTATGAGAATGAGACGATGACAAACGATGCACTGCGTACACCGTCTACCAAGGGTAAATGTGTGAATACCTAGCTCTTTACACACCAATTTTTCAATTTTTAAGTGTTAATTTTCCAGCAGAATGTAGGAGAGTCTTGTTCTTTTGACCAGCAAGGTCATTTACACCTATACTAGGCTCATAACTTCAAGCAGAAGTTTTGTAACACTTTTGCCTAATCTTAAAGACAATCCTCTGAATTCTTCTGTCTCCTAAATACCACAACACTGAAATAAACAACAAAATATAGACAACGAGAAGTTCAGCCAAACTGGTGCAAAATTTAAAACCTCCCAATCAAACCCGCATTTCATACTGTACTTGCGCACACACTGGTATGACCTAGTTCTGGCTTAATGATTTAGAAAAATGCTATAACATGCACACATTTATGCTAATTAATATGTGGAATACGCTTTGTAAAACCCAAAGAATTTAGGGATTTGTATTTGTCAATATTTTCAAGCATTGTATCTTCCTTTGGGGTTATTTTCTTTTTTATTGTTTCTATATTTTCAGCAAAGCAGAAAACCAAAACCAAAATAGAGCAGTCCTGGGAGCAGAGACTGGAGCTAGCTTCTCTGGCCTCTCAAGTGAATATCCTGACTTGTAAACCAGAGAGGTATCCTTAGGCCAATTCATCTTTGTTTCTCATAGGCAGTGTGAAATAACTTACACACAAGGGATTAAGATTTTGTATCCTTTTCCTAACAGACAAAAAAAAAAAAAAACAAAACTGTAGGGATGTAATGAAAAGCGTTCTTTCTTTAACACAACTTTACTGCAGAATTGTATTATTATTGGTTTTGGTTTTATTTCTGACTGTACTCAGTATTATAGATGAGTACCTTAAATCCTATTCCTGCTTTTTGAGACCTCCTAAAACTTTGGCATAAATTATCAGCATAAAAAAACATTCAGATGTAGAGTGGTAAGGAATTTTTTGTACCTTATCTGCGGCTGCCATAAATAAGGAGAATGCTCCCTTAAAAGGGAATATGTCCTTCCTCTCTCTTGTCCTGGACTTTTCCCACAAACAGGTTGCTATTCTGCCAGCTCATCCTGATTAGAAGTCTATTTTCACCATCTCTTTTCACTAAATGAACGGCATGAGATGTTAATAATTTATTGAGCTGGGAATAGATAAAAATCTCCAAAGATGGAATCAGTTCTACAGTGTACATGAGCTCTACATCTGTCACAGATATGATGCATTCTGTGATTTTAACAAGGAGAAAAAAAAATGGTTTTTTAACCCTTTTTAAACATTAAGCAGCTTTAAAGTTTCCAGTGAAAATTGCTTCCACTGTAGTTCCAGGTGAAGCTTTGAGACATGTTCCATTACATCTGGGCATAATCTGAAGCTAATAGCAAGATCTCCTCAAGGGTTAATAGTTATCAACTTTAACATTTTAGGAAAGGGACAAAGAAGAAGGCAGTCATTAAGTTTATGTTATCAGGGTCTGAGATATCTGGTACAATAGTTTGATCATGCTGATTTTCCTTTCCAAACTGGCTATAAGGAGACTGGCTTCCAATGTTAGTGTTTATGGGACATTAAGAAGGGGTAGAAACTAAAACCCATTGAAGCCCACTAAAAGGTATCCATGGGCTTTGATTATATGCTGAAGTTAATAACAACAAAATGAATCACCTGCTTTGTCGAGCTGTTTTTAAAAACACTTGAGATGTCTTTATTGCAAATATATAAATGTTGGTAATGTTAACTTTGATTTTTTACTTTTATTGATATAAACTTGTATGCCTGTATGTGTATTTAGCAAGCTACGGCAGAATAGTTAACATGCAAAACACTGCAAAGTGGGAAGGCACAATGCACATGCCTGAAGCAATTAAAGAGAAATTTCTGCTTTGTTCTATCTCTTAAACCGCTGGCACTTTTTAGCAGGTGGCAGTATGAGAATATACTTAGCATTGTTCTTCATTCCTGCATTAATGTTGCCTCTACTGTATTTTGTTCCATAATAACACTCTGGAACATTCTGCACATTAACAACAGTGATGAAAAAATTAAATATATTATTTGACTATTGTAATGATAAGAATATACATTAATCATGTACTGTTGTGCTGTAATGGAAAATACTGAGGTAGCTGGTACAAGTGGGTAGTACCCACAATAGTATGGTGAAGTTTATTCCACATTCATGGAACAGAATAATGATGGACATTGAAGTAATTGCTTCTTTGCAACATGCACATAATTTGATAGTTCTTGAGAGTCACCTATACTTGTATCTACACTGGAAGTTGTATTCTAAAAATCTATAAAGTCAAATCATGCCGTTCTTAAAATCATAAATTCATAAAAACATTAACCTTTATCTACAGTTAGTATAAACTTGCAACATACTAGTGTACACATTAGTCTCAAACTTTTTCTTGCCTTGTATACTTACCTATGCAAATTAAGTTATGTAGTTTTATCTTTGTTGAGGATTTCTTCTACAATATTTGCATAGAAAAAGTTTACAAAAGTTTACAAAAATTAATAGACTATGTTTGCTATAAATCACTTACAGATCCTTGGCATATGCATATGAACACATCACTGCTAGCAATTGTTGGACTGATCTGTAGTCTACTTCTACCATAACTATATGAAACACTGAGAATTTGTTTAGTTTAAATCATATAAACCTTTTCATCTGCACAGTTTGCAATACTACGCTAAATTTTTTGTAATGGAAATCATTGCAGTAGATGGAAATGCCCCAGCAATGAAACCTGTGTAATTAATACATATATTCTCACCTTGCTTCCTAAGAGGTTATTAAAAGTCTTGAAATATAAGAAAATCTATGCCACGTATTGGAAAAATAAATATTTAACCTTCTTTCTTTATATGTTAGAAAGTCTGAGACAAAGAGGTAGAATACTGTTATTCTGAAATAGAAATTACACTACACTCTGAAGATTTTTGTTCCTTTAGCCATTGCATATTTTCTTCTCTGTCAGTTTTCTGCTGATGGTTTTCCACATGTTTTTCGTCAGTGGATTTCATTTCAGCAGTATTACAATCCTGTAAACCTAGCAACAGCTAAAACATCAGTATGTTATCAGCATTATTCTCAGACTAAAGACAAAATACAGCATTAGACCAGCTACTGGGAAGAAAATAAAGTCTATCCTACCTGACCACGGCATGTATATAGTAGCTGTATTAGTAGTGATATTTTCTTTGAAACTGGGCATTCTTTTAAATTAAGTAAGCTGCTGAAATCCTGTCTATTTTTTAGTAGAAATGGCTTGTCTTGTCAGTAGTAATCTGATTGATTTTAACGTGGAGAAGATAGTCTCTGCTAAAAGCTCAAGATGTTAGACAAATTTCATGGTCCAATAAGCATAAATTTGACAGATGGAACTTCTTGGCATGGAATCTTTTCAATCTTATGATTCAAAATAGATCAGACATTTGTGTAGATGGTGTCTTCAGACCAGCTACCTAGAATGGAATTGATAAATACAGTGAAATCCCATAAACTGTTTACCATCTGTAGTCAATGATATGGTTTTTATATTCCTGGATATCTGCGGATAGCACAGCCAGCAGGCAGAATTGCATGCAGCCAATATAATGCTACCTAGGTCACAGATCACATGAAATGATTCCAGTGTTAGGCTCACAGCTTCAGCAGAGCTCCCTCGTATTTTTCAGACATCCCACTTCTAAAGACTTCTGTAATAAAGGACCTATCAGACCACTAGGCATCCTGAAGAGGAGGGAAACAGTAGTAAACAGAATGTACTTTCATTTAAACCTTACTAGTTTAAAGATACTGGTGATCTTTCCAGTGTCTTCTTCAGATAAACTTAACTTTTACTGCAATAATTCTTGAGTGACTCTCAATATAAGTGAATGGCGGCAGATGTAACAAGTATGATCAAGATCCAGATTACAATCCAAATTGTGTGATTACTTCTGTGGCTATTGGCATTTTTGTGCAAGGAGAATCTGTATCTTTGGACTTCATCCTGAGGTAATCTGTTTCCAGTACACAAAGATGAAAAAAAATTCAAGCTAAACCATCTGTACTACATTATCAAAAAAATTAGATAGATGGAAAGTCTAGTAAAGCCACAGATACTCAGATTTGCCAAGATGTGTGACAGCACTTGCAAAATACTGCAGAATGAGTCAGTTTAAAATTATTGACATAATGTATTATTTTCGTAAGATTAACATTAAAGAGGATTCAGGTTAATATACTCTGAAAAAAACCCCTAGAAAACAAAGATAATCTCTTCCAGATTGTCACTAAAACTACACAAACAATTCATACTTTGAAAAGAAAGCATCTACATGAGAATTTTTGGCAAATTTACATGAAATATTAATTATTTTAAGAGGGGATTGTATATTTGATTATTATAAAACCAAACTGAAATAACAAATTATTCTTCCTCTTAATTCACATTTATACCATTTATTCATTTTATCACATCTCTACTATGCCATAAATATAGCGGTTGGTTATTCAGAAAATTGATATAGCAGGAACAAAAATCCAATAAGGATGATATAAAGCACTTCTATTATATATTGTACCCCCACTATATAGGTATATCATATTTCTACAGATCCATTAGCTGATACCAGGTAACATATTTTGTACTGTAAATTACACCAAAGAGGTATTTTCTTGTGCATTGAAATTTGTGTTTACAGAGAAACAAGCAATCACAAACTGTGTCTGAATCACAAAAAAAACTCAGCATCCCCCAAGTCCCTCAGAAAACTACATATTACCAGCAATAACATGGCTACAGGTACTTTAACTTGACCATGTTTATTCACATAGACACATCTTTGTCCATATTTTAAAATAACAAACAAAACAACACTCTTGAGACTAGAGTGTTTAGTTAAAGAAACATTCTTTGTTACTACCTCTTATGGTATCTTGGTTATATCTCATTCTGACACTATAATTAGAAATTTAGAGGTAATGATTTTATATTTCCTATGCTGTGGTAAATGCAGGTAGTAATTAAGTCAAGGTTTCTAAAGGTATTCAGAAAATTCAAGATGCAAACAGAAATGCAGTAGGTTATACAAAAGCTCATAGAAACTAATCAGGAATTTAATAGGCAGGTACTTTTGAAAATCACACTGGGTGGATATTTGCATTTTTAGCAGCCCCAAAAAACAAAATCGTAGCCTTATAAGCTGTAGAAGAAAAATAAGGATATATATTTAATATTTTAAATAAATTTTAAATTTATTTTGTTGTTCATATCTCTGATTCAGATTGTTTTGCTGCTTATGTAGCAGTGCAGTGAGCATCTTCACATGCATTAATGCAACTCAGTGCTATATATTTTTCCTGCTGGCTTTTATATCATATGCACTGAGACCATCAATTTTCTGAATGAGAGACTGCATGACATTGAGCAATGCATAGTAAAGAAAACATATTTTATTCTGGGAATAGGCAATTTGTGAGATTTTACAGGAAAAGTTAGTTGCAGTGGGTTGACCATGACTGGGCACCAGGTGCCCACTAAAGCCACTGTATCACTGCCCTCCTCAGCGGGACAGGGGAGAGAAAATGTAAGAAAAGGCTTGTGAGTTGAGATAAGGATAGGAAGAGATCACTCAACAGTTATCATCATGGGCAAAGGAAACTTAACTTAGGGAAGTTAGCTGAATTTATTACCAATCAAATCAGAGAAATGAGAATCAAATGAGATATAAACCCAATTTTTAATACACCTTCCTACAGCCCTTTCTTCTTCCCTGGCTCAGCTTTACTCACAAATACTCTACCTCCTCCCCACTGCAGGGGGACAGGGAACTGGTGTTGTGGTCAGCTCATCACACATTGTTTCTGTTGCTGCTTCTTACTCACGGGAGGACTCCTCACACTCTTCCTCTGCTTCAGCATGGGGTCCCTCCCATGGGCTGCAGTTCTTCATGAACTGCTTCAATGTGGGTCCATGGAGTGCATCCTTCAGGAACAGACTGCTCCATCATGGGTCCCTTCTGTGGGGTCACAAGCCCTGTGAGCAAACCTGTTCCAGTGCTGGCTTCCCACAGGGTCACAGCCTCCTTCAGGCACCCCCCTGCTCTGGCGTGGGGTCCTCCATGGGCTGCAGGTGGAGATCTGCTTCACCATGGAACTCTGTGGGATGCAGGGGCACAGCTGCCTCACCTGCACCATAGGCTGCAGGGGAGTCTCTGCTCTGGCACCTGGAGCACATCCTGCCCTCCTTCTGCACTGACCTGGGTGTCTGTAGAGTTGTTTCTGACACATCCCCTCACTCCACTCTGGCAGCAGTTGCTGTTTTGCCATGGCGGCTTTTTTTCCCTCCTCCTTAAACATGTCTACCTTCTGTTCCTCAGCTCCATCTTGGAGCCGGTTGGCATTGGCTCTGACAGACATAAGAGAAGAAGCTTCTAGCAGCAGCTTGCCACAGAAGCCAGTGCACTGCCCTCCTCCCCTCCCCACAAAAGAAAAAAGCCAACTTTGCCAAGCAAACCCTGTACTGTAGTGTACTCTATTTCCAGTGTAACAGAACAGTCTTTTGATGTCCCCAATACAAAGTGAAAAAAAACAATAAAGAAATATCTAGTAAGATTAAAACATGAAAAAACCCTATGTGATAGATTTGGTCATATGGGTGTATAGAACTATAAAACCAAAATCAAGGGAGATTTTACTGACCATTAAAATTAAACCTCCTTGTTCTGAAAATGTATTTTAAAGGTAATTAAAATAAGCTTGGTAATTGGTTTAAGGGTAGTTTGCACTTCAGAGAGCAGTTAATTTCCTCACAATTGTAAGGGTAGATTTTGTGGATCTCAACAAAATTACCTCAAATGGAAAAAAAGTATTGGGGATCATATTATCAATGGGAAAACATCTTTCCATGAAGAGATTCCTATGGATCAAGATGAACTGTTGGTGACAGAGATAAATATCTCAAGATTTAAAATAAAGTCCTTGAAAGCAGTGATGGAGTTGCAAATTCCCTAGTATAGGCAGTGCAGTGTGTTCTACTGATTATCTGATTACAGGACTATTGAATGTCATAGAAGGATTTTCTCTCAGTCTCTTCTCTTGACTTGCTCCATTCTACATAGGATATCCACTATTCTTCTGGATCATATTTCTGTAATGAACAGAGATTTGAAATAATCTAGCAGAGAAACATCTTGAAATAGAAAAATCCACTAATAGTGCTCTTAACCACTTAGTAGTAGGAGATTCCCTTTCAGCTTCTTAGTGAAAAATAGCAAGCTGGTGAGATTTGGTTTTCTTTTTTCTTTTATAGTTTTGATCATAGCCATGAGAGATTTTGATAACACTTTATTTCAATAAAGTAGATACGTTATCTTCTGAAAGCTCACTTTAAAAGCCCCTTGGTTCACCTAGTCTCAAAAAAAACAATGGATATGAAGAGGCATTTAATTTATTATTCAGTCTGGGAGTTCTTTGGTCTGTGACATTTCATGTTATGTGAAATCGCACTTTCAAGGTTTCAAGAACAGGGATATTTAGAGTCCAATAGTTCAATAATTTCACTCTTTGCTGCTTTTTTTTTCTATCTCAAATTTCTAAGAATTTCTGGACATTCTTCTCCTAAAATCAAAGAAAAGAAAGGAGAGAAACAGAAACATACTTCTCTTCAGACAAATGGGGAAACTTGTTGCAAGTATCCAAAAGTAAAACTTTTGCCTAGCTCCATCCATTCCTCCATCCATTACAAGGTGAAGTATATTTAACTCTTCAGCTACTCAAGAAAAGGAATGTTATCTATTTCATATGGGCACATTTGTCTATTCTAAATATAAAAGAAGAAGCTACCTTTACAAAGCTGCCAAAATGCTACCTTCCCAGGGAAAATTTTGATCACTTGATTCCTAATGTTCACAGATGTGATATTGTATTTGCTTGATTTCCAAAAGTGTTAAAGAGATCATTGCTCCAGACTCATCAGCTGCTGAGGAGAATTAGTGATGAAATAAAACTTGTTAATTGCAGCTGAAACTTGAAACAGATGTCTCCGTGACAATTTGGCTTCTAAATTTTGTTAAGCCTGTTTAGGCCTGTATTAAACTTGCAGGATTCAATCCAGTACTCCATGTTCACAGTCTGCAATATTATCTTCTGCATATAGTTTCTTTAGTTGTCCTTGCTTTGAGAAGGTGTTGCACTGGAGACCTTCTGAGGTCCCTCCCAGCCTGAATTATCCTATGACCTTGTGAGTGTGAAGTCCATTTGCACTTTGCAACTGTGCAAATTTCTTCATTGACGCTGGGTTCCAGCATTTTGGTCTTGCTGCATACACACCTGCATACAGATTGTTAAAGAAAAAAAAGTTATAATTCAGGGGATTCTGAATGGGGTAATGCTCAGTGCCCTAAATCAGTCCACTGCCTGTTCTGTGCAGGGGCTAGCTGAGGAATTACCAGTGCACAATGTGGGTATGCACAGTGCCACAAAACCTTAAAAACTGTCTGCACTACAACTATAAATTCCATATATGCTGCTGCAGCCTGTAAAGAGAGCAACTTTTATCTTCAAGCAGCTAATATGCATACATTAGTAATTTATCTTAAGAGCTGAAAGCCCACATGCTTTCAGGAGGACCATTGCAATACAATACATTTACGCTTGAAAGTATTCGCTTTGAAAAGCAGGATGATTTTCTGCAGATTGTAATAGTTTACCTCTGTAACAGATGGACAAAGAGCACTTACTTTATGATTTCTGTAGGGAATGCTGGTTCTATTGTAAAGAGTTTTCACCTGAGGAACCCTTCTTCACTCCGACCACCAAGAAGGGGGTTCTTTGGAGATATTTTAAGATTTTTATTTGTATATAAGAAATCCAGTGTGTCATACATTCAAAATTAGTGATATTTAGCAACAATATATATTTCAAGATGAAGAGTTTTGTATTTGCAACAAGGAGATAAGCCTCTTAAGCTTCTTTAGTAAAGACCAGTAAAGTTCAGTTTCGTCTCTTCGCTTCTCCACTCTCAAAATCAGAGAACTGTGAGAACAGACTATGGTGTAGACTATGTTTGACCTGGCTGCGTGAAGAAAGCTGCGAATAAGAAAGTGCATTTTTATATCAACATGTTCTTACACAAGGAAGATTAAAGCATTACTTTCTTGCTAATTTTTAAATTATGCGGATAAAATGTAGCTTTTCGTACAACTTGATGTATGTGTATCATTTTAGGGACTATGGATTCTCAAGGTACCAGGTGTAGCCAAAGACAGGCTAATCAAATGCTTTTTTTAGCTTAGTCCATCTTTCTAAACAGGTGAATATAGGGTAGGAAGGTTATTTTAGAAAATATTTTATACTTGCATGGTAATAATAGTCAATTAATACTCTTCACAACTAATACTCCATCAAAGCCAAATCCTAACAGCCATTTTTATCACAGCCCTTTATATTACTAAAATATTTACTGGATTTTTAAAATCTTTCATAAATATACATGGTAACATTTTTTGTATTTTAAATTTCCAAGTCATCTTATTTATACTGTTATTTCTGAACTATTTCTGTTGCTTTGTACTTTATATCTTATTTAACGCAACATACTCTGCTGGTTAATGTTACACCTATGTTACTCACATTAAAATACCACTCTCACACTGCACAGATTTATTCATCAAGCTTTATATACGTGTGTGTGTGAGGCATTCACACTTGACTCTTACTATAGCAGTGAAGTCAGCATTTTCAATGTCCCAGTTGTCTTGATCTGTTTTCAATGACTGGTTTACTATGAGATGAGTTACATCCAAAAAGTACTTATTTCTCTGGTTGATTTTAAGCATGAAAAGGTTGACTGGCTTAGATGTAGATAATATCACTGTAAATGTTTATATTTGATTAGATGTGTCACCCCCCTCAAGTCCCAAGTGTACGTGCATTAATCTTTTCCAATAAACAGGAGGAGTACTTAGAGTCCAGGTATATCTGCTTGTTGTTCAAAGCATAAAGAGAATAAATTGCTAATAGATAGATAATGTGATTAAATAAATACAACTTCTGCTAACTATCAAATGAAATCCAATCAATTATTTTTGTCCAGTAATACTACGGAAGTATTTTACCATGAAATTAATGCAGTGCTAAAAGTATTCATTTTCTTCCAGCAGAGGAAGCTTAGGAATGTAGAGGACATCTACACTCTCCATCTTTATGTTTAAATAGATTATTCCCAACAAAAACGTTGAAAATATCCAGAAAAAAACCCATCACTTGATACATCATTGTGATTAATTTTTACTTCATTATTAACAAAAATTTTACAAAAGTAATTTTCTTGCATGATTTTCATTACTGATATAATTCTCTTTTTTCTTATATTAAAAAATCTTGTTATATATCTGATTTTTATGTTCAAAACCAATACTTAAAATATGATGGTCTGTGTCGATTTTAGCAACTAACAGAACATTTAAGCAAGGCTCTCAAAAACTTCAATTGATTTCTATTTGAATGTCTTCATTAACATGATTACTGAAATATTTGATGAAACAATAAACACTTTCACATAGGTGCCAAACTCACATTTACCCAGATGTCACAATGATAGATGCAGTTAACCACATTCCAGCATTTCCCCCCCCCCCCCCCCCCTTTGACAAGAGCAAGTTAGCATTTCCATCACTGAAGAATTAGAAACATTGAGTAGTGTTGATCACTACTAGCCATGGACTTTGTCAAGGCTGTAGCTACATTTCTGAAGCTCTCTGTTCATAGAACATCTAGTCAGCTCTGCAGCAAATGTCAGTCTCAGTCTCTGCACTGAAAATAGATTGTAAGGAAAAGGATTAATTGCACTTAAGTTTATATATGAACTGGTCACTGTAACACCTAAAATGGTATGTATTTCTCTCACAGTCATGGTTTAACCCCAACCAAGAACTAGCACCATGCAGCTGCTCACTCACTCCCCCCACTCACAGTGGGAAGTGTGATGGGGAGGAGAACTGAAAAGAGGTAAATACAAAATATACCACCATATCAGCTACTAGGAGGAAAATTTACTCTATCCCAGCTGTAACCAGGAGACTAATTTAAATTTTATTATTAAAAGAATAAAACCAAAAAATCTTAAGCACTGGACCACAAAGTAGAATTTAATTTTTTAATAAAATGCATAGGAAAAATGCACCAGATTTTTTAAAGCAGTAAGCTTGGTCAGGAAAGGGTAGTCTTCAGGTTTTGTGGTAGCAAAGGAAACTTTAAATCTGAACCAGGCTATGAAATGGGTGATGTGGATTGGTCTATATCAGACTATCATGGTCTGATAGTTTTGCTAGGTAGACACTTGAACCTCTAGCAGAATATTCCTTAAACTCAGATCTGTTTATAGATTAAAGCCTCAAAAAAAAAAAAAAAAAAAAGAAAAATAAAAAGAAAAAGGAAAAAGCAAAAGCAAAAGAAAAAGAAAAAGAAAAAGAAAAAGAAAAAGAAAAAGAAAAAGAAAAAAAAAGAAAAAGAAAAAGAAA
>JARCZZ010037532.1:0-15770 GCA_030323915.1 Brotogeris chrysoptera | reverse complement strand
GGGGGGTCGGGCGGCCCGGGCCCGGGGGGGGGGCAGGAGTGTGCCGCGGGCTGGGCTGGGACAGCCCTCAACCACAGTTGGGTGTCACTGCCTGCAGTGACATGTTTGGGATCCAGCATGGCCGTGGGGTCACAGCCACCGCCCCTA
This sequence comes from Brotogeris chrysoptera, assembly GCA_030323915.1. Taxonomy (NCBI): domain Eukaryota; kingdom Metazoa; phylum Chordata; class Aves; order Psittaciformes; family Psittacidae; genus Brotogeris; species Brotogeris chrysoptera. The sequence continues at coordinate 15,623 of JARCZZ010037532.1, read as the reverse complement.
CTCCCTCCTCTCCCCCCAGGACGTCCCCGCAGGGGGCAGGGGCACGATGACACTGGGGGGTGCCCCCAGGTCTGATCCGAGGTTCAGCCACAGCCGCTCCCCCATCCCCACAGCGCAGCGCTGGGGCTGCGCTGCTTCAGGGCTCCTTCCCCTCTGTCCGCCTATGCCAGGCCCTGCCCTGAGCCGTCCCCGGCACTGCTGCTGGTGTTGGTGCAAAGCCCCCCCTTTCCTGGTGCTGCAGGTGCTGATCCCCAGCTGATCCCGGCGCCCACCTCTGCTCGCAGGGTCGGGGCAGCTTCAGCTCCGCAGTCATGTCCACCTTCCGGCAGGAGAGCGTGGAGGACTTCTATGAGATGGGGGAAGAGCTGGGCAGGTGAGTGCCATCCCCCTGCGCTCCAGGGGCTTCCATGGCTGCATCCCTCCCTGCCCGAGCATCTTCACCGGCTGCTGCAGCTCCCGTGGTGTCCCTGTGCCACCTCTGTGCTATGCAGGCAGCGGGGCTGGGGGCAGAGCCAGGCACCTCCAGCAGCTGGATATTAACAAAGGAAGGTGTTAATTCACTTTAAATTCACTCCTATATGTGGGCAAGCCCAGCAGAGTTCCTGTCCTGCCCGGGTTTGGCCCAGGCCCTCGCTGCTGCCTGGCTCTGCGCCCATGGGACAGATCCGGGGTGAATCACTGCCTGAAAATGGGATTTAATCATCGGGATGCAGAGGCTGAGGCTGGGGGGGGGTGTGGGCTGGGTTTGGATTCTCCAGCGCTGCCTCAGCCGCACCAGGACTCAGGGTCTGCCGCAGCCGTGGCCACAGGGCTCCCTCGGGTGCTGCTTCCCAGGCCCTGGGAAGGAATTGAGCAGCGGGAACATTTTGGGTGGCTTTAGTGTTTGTTCCTTTAAAAGGGCGTGAGCTTCTTGGGCTTTGCTCCACATCCGCTTCCCTTGGGGCTGAGTTGGGGCTGCATCCATAGGGAGCCCTGGGGATGGACGTGGTGCCTAGGGGCTGGATCCCAGCTGGGCAAGGCTGGTCCCTGCCCTGGGGGACTGCAGGTGGCCCTGATGTGATCTAGGGACGTACAGAGCAGTCTTGGATCCGGGTGCCACAGAGGCTGATGACGGAGGCTGGTGACAGGACTGCACGTCACCATGTGCTGGTGGGGATGGCCAATGGCTGGGGCAGCGGGGAGGGGAGGATGGGGCAGCCCTGGGAAGTGGGATGGATCCATCCTAGGAGGAAGTCATTGAGGGATCCTTGTGCGTCCCAGCGGAGGGGCCATGGGGGGGCTCAGCTGGGGCAGAAGGGACAAGGGTGAACTCCTGCACAGCACCTCCCATTCTCTTGCTGGTGCTGACCCCGCTGCCCAGCACACACCAGCCCAATGATCCTCTCCTCACCTCCTCCCCGCATCCCGCAGCGGGCAGTTTGCCATCGTACGGAAGTGCCGGGAGAGGAAAACGGGTCTGGAATACGCGGCCAAGTTCATCAAGAAGCGTCGGCTGTCGTCCAGCCGCCGCGGCGTGAGCCGGGAGGAGATCGAGAGGGAGGTGGACATCCTGAGGGAGATCCAGCATCCCAACATCATCACCCTGCATGATATCTTTGAGAACAAGACGGATGTGGTGCTCATCCTGGAGCTGGTCTCGGGCGGCGAGCTCTTTGATTTCCTGGCTGAGAAGGAGTCCCTCACAGAGGAGGAGGCCACCCAGTTCCTCAAGCAGATCCTGGATGGGGTGCACTACCTGCACTCCAAGCGCATCGCCCACTTCGACTTGAAGGTGAGGGCTGGGACATGCAGGCACCCCGTGCTCAGCAGCTGGGGAGCAGCGATGAGGATCCAGGCTGCTGTCGGGCTGGCTCTGGGATTGCTCCCTGCCTGAGGCATGTGGGGTAACTGCCGGCTCCTCTCCTCCTGCAGCCAGAGAACATCATGCTGCTGGACAAGAACGTGCCAAACCCTCGGATCAAACTCATCGACTTCGGGATTGCCCACAAGATTGAAGCTGGGAATGAATTCAAGAATATATTTGGGACCCCGGAGTTTGTAGGTGAGCTCGGGCTGGCGGTGTTCCTGCGGGGCTCCAGAAGCTTTGGCTTAATCCTGGAGAGATGCCCAAAGCCGTGGTATGTGTGCCAGGTTTGAGTTCATGGGGAAAGACTTCTTTCTCCCAGGATAATCCTGTTTTCTTCCCTCTTTCCTTCTAAAGCTCCAGAAATCGTCAACTACGAACCCCTGGGGCTGGAGGCTGACATGTGGTGAGTGAATCCCCTCCCTGTGGGTCTCCCCTCCTGCTGAACACGTAGGGAGTTCTGCAGAGCTTCAGCCTCATCTTCCTCTCTCTTCCAGGAGCATTGGGGTCATCACTTACATCCTGTGAGTATATGGGGAGTCTGGGGCAGATGGGCTCTGCAGGGCGAGTCCCCTACTCGGGCTGTCACCTCTCCGGGGTGTCACAACCTGCTCTCACTGCAGGCTGAGTGGAGCCTCCCCCTTCCTGGGGGAAACGAAGCAGGAGACCCTGACCAACATATCTGCGGTCAACTACGACTTCGACGAGGAGTATTTCAGCAACACCAGCGAGCTGGCCAAGGACTTCATCCGCCGCCTGCTCGTCAAGGACCCCAAGTGAGAGGCAGGGAGCAGAGCTGAGGGTTACCTTGGGAAGGGGACGGTCCCTCCTGCCTCACTCTCTGTGTATGGGCAGCTCCCGTATCTCGTGTCCACATGGAGTTTAGCTCTCAGCCTGCCTTTGCCCATGCCTGTGTGCTGCTTGTTTATAAATCCTGTTTATCCCCCCACTTCCCTCCTGCTGCTGGTTGGATCTGGAAATCAAAGTCTCTCCCCTGTGTCAGGCATGGGATGAATTCTGGGATCACCCTGAGGGTGCAGAAACTTAGCTGAAAAGGAGGGAAAAGGCTATGGGGAGGGATGAAGGGCTCACCTGAGCAGCCAGGAGCAGCAGTGCTGCATGATCAGGCATCGGGCAGGAGGTTCCTGCAGGCTCTTTGGGGTGTGTCTGCCGTGGGGAGGCTCCATGAGGGCAGGGAGCTGACTGCAGCCCCTGAGCACAGTGAGTTCATCTGGGCCCATCCGTGCCCCAGAGGTGGTTGGATCCGAGCTGCTTTTCCAGGACTTTGACAGGGAAAGAGGCAGCGAAGCCTCTGCACCTCAGTCACATTCTGTTTGTCTTTGCAGGAAGCGGATGACCATTGCTCAAAGCCTGGAGCACCCTTGGATTAAGGTGAGAACTGAAAGAAACAGTACTTTTTGGGTATCAGACACCCCAGGGGTCTGGGTTGGGTGTTGCACCTCACACCTGTGGCCATCTCTTTCCACAGGTGATCAAGAGGAGGAATGTCCGCAACGAGGACAACTGCAAGAAGCCTGAGCGCCGCCGGCTGAAGACCACACGCCTGAAGGAGTACACCATCAAGTCCCACTCCAGCATGCCACCAAACAACACCTACATCAACTTCGAGCGCTTCTCCAAGGTCATGGAGGAGGTGGCTGCAGCTGAGGAGAGCCTCCGAGAGCTGGAGAGGAACAAGAAGTCCTTCCAGGAGGACATCGAGGCCCTGCTGTCCATCTATGAGGAGAAGGAGTCGTGGTACAAAGAGGAGAACGAGAGCATCAGCCAGGACCTCCGCCAGATCCGGCAGGAGCTGCAGAAGACGGAGGCCCTGAAGAAGCAGGCGCAGGAGGAGACCAAGAGTGTGGTGCAGGTGGCCAACGGCCTCAAGAGGCGTTACCGAAAGCTGGAGAACCACTACGAGGCGCTGGCCAAGCAGGTGGCCTCGGAGATGAAGTTTGTCCAGGAGCTGGTGTGGTCCATTGAGCGCGAGAAGCTGCAGGGCAGCGAGGGCGACGGTAGCATCCGTTAGATGGGCCAGGGCTGGCTGCCTGCGGGATGAGGTGGGATCATCCTGCCCGAGCCCCCTGCTCACCCCAGGAGCCACTCCACCGACAGCCTTTGGGCTCGCAGTGGCGGGGGTGGGGGCTTGTGCCTCCCTGGAGACCCCCCCTCAGGGAGCTCCAGTTGTGCTCACATGGGTTTTGGCTTCCTACGTGCGGCTCTTGCTTGGCTTCACGTCCCTGTGCTCCCCTGGCTGCTCCCCGCTCCGGCCACAGTGCCCAGGGACCACTTCTCCCCATCCCACCCAGGGCCTGGCTCCTGGAGCTGCCTGCAGGGCTCTTGGTGAGGAGACCCCTCTCTGTACCCAGGCAGTAGCTCAGTGCCTGCCTCACGTGACCCCCAACACGCTGCAGCCCCGTGGGTGACCCCCGCTGTCCCCTGTCCCGTGAGGGGCATCGTCCCCCCCTGCCCCAACCCTCCGTCCCACGGCCACTCCCCCTTTAACAGAATAAAGGTTTCCGTGCACCAGGGCGGCCGCCTTGGCTCCTGCCATGGGAGGATGATGGTGGGAAGGGGCAAGGATATGCTGTGTGGTAACAGCTCCTCTGGTGTGCCCACACGTGGTGGTGGTGCTCCTATCCCAGAGGGATTCCTTAATCTGGAAGGAGAAGGGATTTCTTTTGGGGCAGGCGAGTTCCCTGCGGGATTGGAGGGAGCTCTCAGAGCGGGTTGCAGGATGCTCCCAGGCTGGAGGAGTGCCCAGCTCTTCTTGCTTCAGAGCATGGGGGAGTCCTGTGGGCTCCGGGGAGGTTGAAGCATGGTTCTGGGAGCTGGAGAAGGTCTCTGGGATTTGGGGAGGCCCCTGGGACTCAGGGCTCCAGGGTTTCTGCAGGGTCCCTGCCCTTTTCCCCAGGGATTTGCCTTTGCAGGGGACCTGCCAGATCCCAGGTTTGGGTAGGAGCAGGGTGTTGGCACCAATATATCTGGGGCCAGGAAGAGTTGGTAAGCACAGGTCACAGCTGGTGTGAGGGGAGCCCCAGCCTCCCTGGGACAGGGGGACAAGGTCCCAAATTGCCATTTCCTTTGGGAGCACTGCAGGGTTTCCGGCTGCCCTCAGCGCTCTGCTGATGGAGCCAAGATTCAACTGAACTTGATCTGGGGGAATCACCAGCCAAATCCCAGCGGATGCACAGCATCCCTCTGGCTCGCCAGCACCCGTGCAGGGAAGGCAGCAGCAGGTTTCCCTCCAGCTGAGCTCCAGGACTGAGGAATTGCCCAATTTAGGCTTTATTTGTTGCTCCAGTGCTTCCCACCCAGCTCCTCAGGGTGGAGGGGACATGTCCCGTGTCCCATATCCCGTGTTCCTGTCCACGCCATTCCTTGGGCAGCCCCGTGTGCCGCTGACGTCCCACCGGGTGTAGGTTTCATCCCAACCCGTGGGGCACGTGGGGCCAGGGATAATTTTAGTCTGACCCCATTTTTCCAGGCCAAGGCTCTTGGCACCCAGGGGTGCCGCATGGCGTGACCGCCTGGCTGGTGGCAGCTCCCGGCACAGAGCGGGATCAGTGCCACGGCATTTGATCTGGAATCCTGGATATTTGATCTGCTCTTACAGAACCAATTCGTCACCAGAGCCGGCGTGTGAAGGGATGTATGGAAATCCTATAGCGACAGTTGTTCCCAAGCTGTGCAAAGTTCACATAGTGCTGAGGCTTCCCAGCTGCTCCTCGTGCCACAGGTTCCTGTTTCATGCTCCCAAAGGCTCTTGGAAGTCACTTGCCATTCACCCTGGCCGGCACAGGCTTCTCTCTGCAGGTATGCTGCTCTGGAGGGGTGCTGGAGGAGGTCCTATCCTGGGGAATGGCTAAAGATAAACAGCAGAACGTTTGAAAAGCGGGATTTGGGGTGGGTTTGGTGAGGGTGACCTGCTGGTGAAGGTTTAAATTGCAGAGGGAGCTCAGATTGCTCCGATGCACCAGGGCCCAGTGCAGAGGGGGGAATACTGACTGCTCAGCATGGAGGAAGAATTATGGGGGAGACCATGTCCAGGAGGCAAATCCGACAGGAATGCCAGTTTTAACCTATGTGACATAGCGGCATGTGCCGCCTCGGTTCCCCTCTCCGAGCTGGAGCTGGCACTGCCCTGGAATGTTTTATGTTCACTGGGGACAGGGAATACCAAAGTGCCTTTTTTCAGGCTTCAATTTCTGCCTCTTTCCAGCAGCTTGAGGTGAGGGAAAGGGCTTTTCCCTTACATATCCTCATGGAAGCAGCCTGGTTTTGCACAGCTCATCGGGTGGGAGCCCATCCAGGGAACCCTGAGGAAAACTCCACACCAGAACCCACCGTGGAATGGAGCTGGGGCTTTGGGGTTTTCCTACTGGGAAACAAGCAATGTAACAATGTCAAATGGACTTACATGGTATCAGTGACAGGGTTGCAGCTTTGCCACTGACGAACACCCAGCCCTGTAATAGTGTAATTAGAACGTTGTGGGTGTCTCCAGGCACACACGGTGTCACACGTGAGGAAATCTGCCTCTTTGTAGCTTGTGGAAGTGCAGGTGATGCCATAACTATTCCTGTTTTGTTTCTGGCTGTGACATTCCATGCTGGCCAGACAATTGGAAAATCTCAGTGTTAACACGAGGGCGAGGTGGTGGGACCCTTCTGGTGGCTTAAAACACCCCTTGAAACCAGCTTGGTGGGAGTTTTAGGGTGACTGCCCACTAATCTGTGGCAGCTGCTTTTCTGAAGCACTGTTTCTAATTAAGGCATACTCAAAACCCTTCCAAAGAGATCCATGCTGATGCTACAGCCAACTTATTTCAGTGTCCAAATGATCCCTGTGCTCACCCCATGTGAGAAGTGCTACACTTTAACCCAGGAACCTTTGGTGCGTAGTGCAACGCACATGATCGGGCACAGCAGTTGAATGGCACTTCCTATCTTTAGCCAGCACATCTCGATAGTGGATTTGCACATCCCACCCATCTCACCATGGTATTCCAGCCCAATTCCAGGCACAGTAGAGTGGGGAGGTTATTATTAGCTTTGGAGCAAGGCATGAGCCAAGAACAGCATTGGTTCCAGACTGGTCTTGGTGCTCGTCAGGCACAACATCCCCTTTCTTTTCTCAAGCTCCATATGATCTGTGATGCGAGTTCCTTCAATACTGTGTTTGACCCAGTTACTGCCCTGCTGCTCACTCACAGTGGGAGGCTTCTTAAGCTCACTGAAACGCTGACAGGAAGCCCATCACCAGAAGCATCAGGGGAACTATTGCCACCATTATTTTACTGACAATTTTGCTGGGAAGGGAGGACATGGAGGAGTAAGGAACCTGCGGGCTCCCCATGACCTTACCCAAAGCACTTGCAACAGCAGAACCTCCTGTACTTAGGTTTACAGAGTTGCAGTTTGCCATCTGGCACTGTAATACAGGGATTTGCCCTAAATGTCACCCACTTGGACACATCCACCTCTATAGGACCCCTCTGCAGGCATATCACCACCTGAAGTTCAGCAAGGCAGGAATCTGGGACCAAATAACATCCTCATTTGGGTGGTGAGAGGCAGAAAGAGGCTTCTGTCCAAACTTCTCACCCAGGGAGCACTTGGCTGCTGGCTGAAACGGGGCTGCAGTATCTTTATGCGCTAATTTGAGTGTGAAGTGAGAAACGCCACAAAGCAGAGGCTGACATTAAACTCATTTCATACTAGCATGTTATAAATAGCTTCAGTCCTGTTCCCCTCCCGCCATCGCATGGAGAATCCTGCGCTCACTGGGACTCCTGAACCAGGGTTACCACTGAAACCGAGACAGTGACAGAGTAGGGCTGACACCTCGGATGTTGTGTTTGAGGAGTTTCGTGCCTGTTCCTCTCATAGGTGACTGACATCAAACAAGAACTCCAATAGATTTGAAATGGGTTTTTACTGAATTGAGATGTTACAAACAAGATGTTACAGACTCCACGTCTGCAGAAGCATATGTGCAGAAGAGTTGGTTTCTCTCCCAATGCAGCTCTACTTGTTCATTATAAAAAACGCACTTTCAACTTCAGGGTAAGCCAGAGGAATACAAAATAAGAAAGTTAAAAAACCAAAATCACCAAAACAATCCTGTCCATTAGAGGTGTGAATAAGTTACCTTCATTCTTCAATTATATACAAAAGATACTTTCCAAAGGACAGTATAAGATGAGTTTACACAAATAAACCCCCCTGCCAACTGCAGTACTATTTACATCGTGCTGTACCCAGGTCTTCGAGATCCTAAAATGCAAAAGGGGAAGTGTGAGCACTGGGGAGCCTGGTGGGTCATTCCCCAGTCAGCACCTCTTGTCCCACCCCATCTATGGTGGGACCACATTTACCTGTCAGCAGTTCAAAAGCTTGTTGTGAATATCCTCAAAGACTTGGTTGTAGAGTTCATCTCGGGACTTGAGCCCATCTAAATAAACTGGAGGAAGAAGTTTCTGATCAGAATAAGTTCCTCTAGATCAGTTCTAAAGTATTTCAGATTGACCAAATGGAGTAAAATTTTCCAATTGGAAACCCAGAACCATCCTTAAAAACTTGTGACCAACAGTCTCTTATCCCATTATAAAGCATTTGGTTTGTTTCTTTTCACATGAAACAAAGGGAAGAAGTCCTGAGCTGTAAAACCACATGTGTTTAATTGTACAGAGAGGAGGCCAGGATTAGAGCTTCCCAGTACAAACAGAACCTTTGCCTCATTGCAGTTCAAGTTCCCATGAATTAAATTACTGACTTCCTTAAAACCAAAGCTCAGGGCCAGTGTGCTTGGGGAGGGGCTCACCAACATCAACACCACAGTCTTCCATTGCTTTCCTGTGTTTCAAATACATGGGCCAGACGTGTCCATCAAAGAGACCCGGTGGGTCAGGAACAGTGTAGTTACGTGTACTGCAAACAACAAAACAGGCAAAGAACATCAGGATGCGTTATCCCTGCCCCAGGACAACATGTCTTTAAGGTCCTGTCCAACCCAGCCCATTCTGTGATGTGTGACCATGGGGACAGCACTGCCTCATGCACACTGTGAGAGCCTGATGCTGATCTGACAGCTCTCGCTTGAACTGATGTAAAAGTCAATTGTCACAGTCCAGTTTCTAATCAATAGTTGTCTGTTTTGCACCAAGTTTGTTCAGTGAATACAGAAGCTGCAGGTGGCCAATGAAGGTGAAGCAGTCTCCAAGGGTTTACTGTTGCTCACAGGGAAAGAGCTGGGCTGGTTCAGCCTGGAGAAGAGAAGGCTCCTTAAGGGGAGACCTTCGAGCAGCTCCCAGAGCATAAAGGGGCTACAAAGAAACCTGGAGAGGGGCTTTGGACAAGGAATGTAGGGACTTACAAAAGATTCTTCTTACCTTCTCCTCCTTTTGCACTCATCATACGGAACTGCCAGGTAGTAGCGTAAGTCGAAGAGATCTATCAGTGGTCTGGGGTAGAGTAGAAAGAAAGAAGGTATCTATTCTTTTTGTCAGAGAAAAGTGTTAAATCACCCCTGAAACCCACAATAATCTTTCTGCCTCTCCCATACTGGTGTCTGCTAGAGACAACAAAAGTGCAAGTGTCCTCAGTATGACACAAGCTAATGTACAGTAGGTTTATTCACCATAGAACACTGAGAACACAGGGTTTGGAGGTCAGAATGGTGCACCACATAGTTGTCCCATCCAAACACCTCCTGCTGGGGGGGCTCAGACACTGGGCTGGGAAGCCCTGGGTTGTGAACTGTGCATTTTCTCAATCATTTGCCTTGGCAGGGGGTTGGACTAGATCTCCAGGTGTCCCTTCCAACCCTAATGATTCTGTGATATCCAGCTCTAGCAGTAGACTAAAGCTGTGGTCAGTCTGATCTGCACTGACTTATCAAACCACCTGGCCTGCTGTGCTGCAGCATGTGTAGGCACGCAGGTTTGGCAGAGGCAGCTCATCAGCTCCTGTTCTTTTCCAGAGCCGGCTCTACTGCAGCTTTCTGTGTCGAGCTGCTATTAGGCTGAAGAAACTAAACCTAGGGAAATCCCTGAAGCAAACCTAAGTTAAACCTGGTGGGACTCACAGACTGCTAAAAGCCTGGGAGGGTTGCACAAATGCTTAATATAGCATGAACTGAGCAAGCTACAGGTCCAGGTCTATGAAAAACCTCCCATTAACAAGACAGAGCTTCAGAGGTGTTCGTAACCTTCAGGAGGTACCAAGAGTCACCTGGCTGGGGACAGGCCAAGAACACCCAGCAGTGTGCCAGCACATTCCTCAGTTAGCCATGACAGCTGGTCCACGATTGCCATTTTACATTCAGTTTGGAAAGCTGGGATGGTGCTGCCTGTCTGATGGCTCAGAAACAACTCTGCGTTTCTAAGTGTCACAGCTTGTTCTCTTGAAAGAGTTTGGTAAACAAACTTGGAGTTTGGAGCCAAGAATCTTTTGCTGGTCACATTCATAGCACGTGATTTCTGCAGGGTGCATATTTAGCTATTGGGAGTTTTCACTGGAGTCTCCTCTCTTCCTGCCAAGCATTTTTCTCCCCCATGTAAAAGACCAAAAAGGTTGACCTGTGCTCCAATTTACAGTTAATTCCTAAGCTCAATTTAGTGTCAGCCACATTTATCATGAGGGAACTATTCCTAAATTCCAGGGGAGATTCCATGCAGAGTGGATTATCTCCTTGTTCTCATCAATGACCTTTGCAGGTCAAGGTTTAGGCCTTATGGAAGGAGTCCAGGAGGGAAGCCTGTGCCACTGCTGCTGGCTCAGTACTGATCTACAGCTCCCCATGCCTGGAGTTCAAGGGCATGCCCTAAATGAGCTTCCTGTGTTACCTTGAGAAAGTCACCTCATGCACCTCGCTTTTCCCAGCATTTACTGGGAAATTTTCCATTGGACATGAGAAAAACTCTTGTGCATGATACCTCAGGACAAGACAGGAGGGGGATATTAGTAAAAAGGAGGTTTTAGCCCCAGCAGCAAGGATTTGTGTCCTTCCCTGGCAAACTGTTAATAGTTCCCCAAACCTTACTTGTAATTATAAAGCAGGAAGCCTTCAATGACCAATATATGGGTATCTTTGGAGGCTGGCTCTTTAGAGCCAGGCGTAACATTCACCCCATGGGAACGGGCAAACTTCACTGGGTTCTCAATCCATGCACGCACAGTGCTCACCATTGCCTCCATATCCAAGGAGTCCAACACTAGTTAGAAGAAAGGGGGTGGGTGGGAAAAAGGTACATAATCAAATACCATAGAGCACATAGCTTGAAAGTATAAAATAGAATGAACTTGTTAAATGGAAATTACAGAAATTTACTGTTAAATCTTTAATAATTAAAAAGAAATACTTAGGAAAAATATACATTACTGCATCCTATAGCGAACACTGCTCTTACCATCCCATTGTTTAAAGCCGTCTTCCCCGACTTCTATTTGATCTTGTGGCTGAAATATAGTGAGCAATAAAACATTGCTGCAAACTCAGCGTGATCAGTTACCTAAGATCCGATCACAACCTGGACATTACTGCAATACACAACAAAGCAAGTGTTCACTCAACAACAGTTACAGGCCCCGCTCGGGCTACATTCAGATACAAGTTCCCATTTTCGGCAACCCCAGGAACTGTGGAGTTGCCTTGGCTTGGTCAAGCCATTTGGGGCAAAGTTCTAGGTTAATTAATTCGATATGGTGTTATTAGCCAAAACATTACAGGTGCCTGCTTATAAGTCAACACATAAAAGAACTTAAAACGCAAATACAGCAAGAAGTGACTGCTAAAATGTACATGTTCAATAACAGCTATTTTAACTCTTAATAAAAATGCAGGCCATCAAAGCAAGACACTCGGTCACTAGTTATAGCTTTACTAGCTGCTTACTAGCCTAGCTACTATAACTTTACTGGCATTTGCCAGCTAAGCACGCTAATGAAAAGCTATAGATCTTTATGGAGACTCCAGCAGAATTCCTTCACTTTCAGGGCTCATGTATGACCCAATTTGTGCATGAGGCTTCTGGCACAGAAGCTTTTCAAACGAGTGTCTCCATTTCACATGCTCCTGCAGACAGGACCAACTGGTGCCAGGGCATCTCACACACCGGGGACTCTTGGTGTGGCCACATCGCTTGGATTCCCACATATGGTGGAGTCCAGCTCTGCCCTTCCTGGGAACCCTGCAGGGATCAGTGATGTGGTCCCTGCTGCCCTCCCAGCTCAGCACAAGGGCACACAACTCACAGAGCTTTTGTGCTTTCATCTTTAGCAATCTCTTAACTGGGTTTCTGACACGGAGCTGGGAAAGCTCCCCAGTACAATTGTATTTAAAGCAGCGTAGGAATGATTAAATCCTAAAGTATTATTTAGAAGCAACGTATTTAAATAAGAAGGAAAACCCAACATGGAGGAAGTGGTTTGTGCAGAGCACAGCAAATGACCTCTAACAGAAAGCAGTAGTTTGACCCAGTTAGATCTCATTAAAAGTAAAGGAAGCTTTGGCTGCAGCCATTCTGGGGGTGCAGACGTTGACATTTCTAAGCGTCAGCATCTCTTTCCCTGCCCAAAAATCGTACGAAGGAGAAGAAAACTAACACCAAAAGGTTGCTGCTCCTAATCCGTCAAGCCTGACTTGGAAAACATGCACAAGTATATAGAAACCGCGGTGTTGGGACCTACTACAGCGGTCACCGCACCCACAAGCGGCAGGTTAACGCCTCGGCTGGGGGCTCAGCGTACCTTGAAGAAGTCATCCTGGTGCACCACGCAGCAGTTGGGCAGCGCCTTGATGAGCCTGTTGGTCAGGGTGGTTTTGCCACCGTTGGTGACCCTGCGGGGAGAGGGAAGACCGAGATCCCACCGGGAATACCCTGAGGGGAAGGAGCCGCAATGGCGCCCGGTTTAAATTTCCCTCCTCCCGGAGCTTCGGCCACCGATTGGCTGCGACCGCCCCTTCCCTTTCCCGCCGGCGGCTCGCGCCGCTCCTAACGGCGCTTCCCGCGTCGCTCAACGGCCGCGCTGAGGGAGCCGCCATCTCCGCCCCCGAGCCGGGGGAAGCCGCCTCAAGATGGAGGAGGCGGCGCGGCCCCGGGGCCGGTGGAGCACGGGCCCCTGCCGGCATCCGCCGCTCTCCGCCTCCCGTGCTGGCCCGAAGGGTTTAACCCTCGCCGGGTGAGCTTTAGGAGCGCCTCCAATGAATCATGGCTCTTTCCTCAGAGGGACTCAGTTTTGTACCTGCGAACCAGTTTGAATGTAAAAGGCCTGAATAATCTTCCTCTCCAGAGATCTTAAGTCCGTGCTTATTCAAAGGCGATAAACCCCTCGCACTGCCTTTAACCCAGGGTCTTGCAGCCCCTTGTGCAGCCGCAGGGATGCCCCTGCCCACACACAGGCTTCCTTCCAAATCCTTTCTTTTTGGAGAAAATAAAAGCTTTTCCTCCCCCATCCATTCTACATGAAGCAGTTTTCCCTCTTCGCCTTCCAGAGAAGGCTTTTAGAAGCAAAACTCAACATCTTTTGCCATAGTTGGGGCACATTGCCCCGTCTGACCTAGAAATCGACTATTTCTTGTCTATTTCAAGCCTTTATAGACATGAAATAGACCTTCCTATAAACCTTGGGCACGCGCCGCCCCGCAAGGCCCTCTCTACTTAAGAGGCACGAATAGCCGCATCATTCCCAGAACGCCGTAACATCCCTTTGGTGGTCGGATATGTCACCTCCAACTCCTGGCTCAACTTATTGACAGCAATTAAACAAGAAGACAAAGCAACGCGTAGACACCCCTAACAGGGACTCACCCTCCGATGCCTATGATGTATTTCATCTCCTCAGCAGGAACGCGGTAAGGAAAAAAAAAAAAATAATAAATTTAGAAACGCTAAAATTAATTTCAATGGGCGAAATCTACACCGGAACCTTTCCTCTCTGTATCCTCGGCCCGGCCTCTCCTCCTCCTTTCATTGAGGCAGACGCGGCTTTGCCCCTCTTATAGGGTCCGCCCGCAGCGCCCGCCCCTGCGGCCGCCTCTCCCCGCCCCGGCTGCTGCCGGAGCCCTGTGACCGTCATGAGCCCCGCACGTCGGGCTCGGAGGGGGGCTCAGCCGCCGGGGTCAGGCGCGCTGCCGCGGCACCTGTTCCATCCGCCACCCCCGGGGACCCCCCCCCCGGCCGCTGCCCCCGCTATAAATAACCCTTTGGCGAGCTCTTCCTTTGCCTAACTTAGTCATTGAGGCGGGTGGAAATGTCAGTGCGGTGCCTTTGGGGGTGCGAGAGGGTGTAAAGGGTTGGGGCTCCTTTGCCTTGAAGCCTTCCTCTTCATTCCTCCTCCTCCTCCTCTCTCCCATTCAAATTTCATTGTTTAAAATGCGTCCAGGAAGTTTTTTGCTTCCCTAAACTTATGGTAGGAAAAGTAAAGGAACCAAATGATCTCTTTTACTCCTTTCAGGGAAGCTATTCAGAGAATTGAGTATGCAGAGGCTGAGGACTGAATGCATTTGGACCAATATCTTCTGAACTTTTAGGAGGGATTTCTTAACCACTTTATTATCTGGCTGTAGGCACAAATAAATAAGTATATAAATAAATAATACAAAATGCCAGTAGCTCTCTGGAGGGCCTCCTGCTCTGCTCTTGTAGAGCTCCTGCTCTCCTGCCTTACTCATGTAAGGTGATGCTTTTTAAGGTAACTACACTGGACTGCTTCCTCAAGTGAAAACCTCTCACCACACGTACACCTCGTGGAAAATGGGCTTTAATTGTGTCAGATGCTTCTAAAACCAGGGCTGCCTTGAGAGGTGTTAGGCAAAGGCAGAGTTGGCCATGGCTCTGGATGGCTTTTCAGCTCAATGCAAAGTGTATGGTATGTTTTTAACTAATAGCTTACCTAATAGATCTTAAACCATCCAAAACATTGTGTGCTTTTGTTCTTCCTTCTTATAAAATCAGTCTACGGAAGCATTAAAAGGCACACTCAAGGATTCCTTGTCCTACACTGGTTTGTAAAGTAATTGCAAAAGCCTTAGTAACTCAAACACCTCGGTGTGTGCTGTCCTGTTCCTCCTCTTTGCAGCTTTGGAGCCTGCAAAGCTGATTCTTGCACTGCAATCTGGTGCTGACAGCTGGGTGTGCAGCACGTATGTGCTGTGCAGGTCCTGCCCCTGGTTGAAGGGGCATGCTGGCAGCGGATGCGCTGGGAAGCTGTCCCATACACTCTGGGTTTGGAGCTCTATGAGGCAGAATATTCCCTAAATAACAGAATGACCATAGAAGCCTATAGAATGTTTTATCTTAAATATTATTAATATTATTAATAGTATCTCTTTCCTCTGATGTGGTATCCTATGGCTTAATCATCCCACACTGTATTTGGATCCCTGGTATTTTGTGGATACCTTTTCCTCCAACTGTTTGACATCATTAACTTTTATTCAGAACAAGTGTTCCTAAACTATTTTAAACTAACTTGATTTTTTCTGCCTCTATTTCAGGCCTGCAGAAGTGTTTTGTGGTCTAAGTTCTTGTTTGTCTCGCTGCAGCTATGTCAGTTGATCTAATAAAAGATGTTGCTTTTGCCCACAAAGCTACTTCACGCTTACCAGCTGCAAGGTTAAGGCCAGTGCTTTGATAAAATGAGCTGATCATGAATAATCATAGAACCATACCATGGTTTGGGTTGGAGGGGACCTTTAAGCTCATCCAGTTCCAACCCCCTGCCATGGGCAGGGACACCTTCCACTGGAGCAGGGTGCTCCAAGCCCCTGTGTC
>JARCZZ010037531.1:7862-25726 GCA_030323915.1 Brotogeris chrysoptera | reverse complement strand
TTAGTGTGAGGTGCCCCTGCCCATGGCAGGGGTGTTGGAACTAGATGATCTTAAGGTCCTTTCCAACCCTAACTATTGTATGATTCTATGATTCTATATTCCTTAAGAAAGAGCTAAAGACTAAAGCTTGCATTTTTAAAGGTATTTAGGCATTACACATCACGCTGCCTTTACTAACATTACCATTAATCCTTTCTATTCTCAGCAGACTGGAGATTCTTGGCTGGAGGCAGGGAGGGTTGTGCCAGGGCTGGTGGTCTGTGCTAGTGGCCTGGAGCCACAGCAGCCCCCCCTGCAAACAGCCTCTCCAAAGGGAGAGCAATAGCTGCTAAAAGGAGGTGACACATTTTATCCAGCCTAGGGGCTTGGAAGATGCTACAAACGCTAGAAGACTGAGCGAGTACCTTTGTCACCTGACACAATGTAATATCAAAGCCCTCCAGCACCGTGCTCATGAAAGCCTTCTGTAGATCTGAAATAGCAAGAGAACTGGCCACAATATATTCCGTGATTCCTCAGGAAAATGCTACTCCCTCTCTCCCTGCAAATATATCAGGCCTGCATGAAACAAACTTCCTAGGGAAGCCATGATGTCCCAGAAGCTGCCTCCCAGCCAACTGTGATCTATGCTTGTTGCAAAGGGCTTCAGAGCCACACCAGTGATGGACAAACATTTGCACTCTTCCAAGTGCGGTGTCGCATTTGCTGTTAAAAATTAGTCACTGGAAAGTAGCTCCCAAAGGAAGAAACGTAAACTTTCCCTTCCAGAGTAAAACATTTTAGTTATATGAAAAGTAAAATCAGTAATAACCTACCACAAATACCCTAAGCAAAATGCAGCTCTGTAAGAACAGGAATCCTGGCAAAGATAACTTGCAAGTTTTGCACCATGCACAAGCCTCATTATTGCCTTATTGCCAGCTGCTTACTCAGAGCAGATCCACAAAATCCCATGTGCAACATGCTTGTTGGTGTCGCATTTTTCCTTTGTCTGTTTTTTGAACTTCTAAATAGATAATATTTTCTTTCTACATGTAATCACTAACAGTAAATACTCAAATGATTTAATTCCGTCATCATGTTTCTGTTCCAAGTGTTCATTGCAAAGGGAAACAATGGTCTTAAAACTGATGGAGAGCATTGTAACTGAAAAAAAATTATTTAAGACTTTACATAAATAAACATATATCTAATATAAAACAAAACATGAAACTAATATGAAAAACATATATCTTTTCATATGAACCAAAACATAAATCTGATATGAAAAATTTAAGAGAAGAGCAACTAACTCATGATCGTGAAGAGACTATTAAACATGCTATAAATATACTTTGAAAATGGTTTAAGAGAGACTGAGGGCCAAAGCAACACAAAAGGTCAAACTCTGATTCAAGTTCCATCTCCCATGACCCATCACAACTGCTCTCTGGCTTCATTTTCATTACTGTTACAAAGGGAAGATATGTCTCAGGGGTGATGGTGCCTGCAAATATACCCAGTAATGAACCTAATAGAAGAATCAACTAGCAACTAAAAGGGGGATGGCTTTACGACCTCTACTCAGTAGATCTAGAACCATACAGGGACGTGGGTGCCCTTGGGAAAGCTGGGAAAAGACTTCAGATTTTCCAAATGCCAATTGCAGTCGCAAATCACAAAACCACAAAATCCTGGAAATGTTGGTACCAGGCCTCTGGAGGTCACTTAATGTGGTTTCCCTCAGAGCACCTCTGCCCACCATACTGCTCCAGGCCTGATGCAATGGGGCTCTTGATCTGGGCAGCTCCCTGCCAGGAGCAGAGAGAAAGCAGGGTCGCCAGCTACTGGCATGGCCTGCAGGGCAGCAAGGAAACATTCTCTGTTCTACAGGCAAACACTGCATAAAACAAAAGGCAGGTGTTCCCAGATTTAATTTCTGACTATGACATTGGCACAAAGATGAGCTTTTGTTCACATAAAACTGTATAGACAAGGCAATCATTATTTTTTGGTTGAAGCCTTATAAAATCTTTTTTTTTTTAAATATCTTTTGGTTTTGCTACTGCTGAGAATTTGCATTCAAAGGAAAAGAAAATAAGGTGGAACAAGAATGACAGTGATTTCCATCCATGTCCCAGCTCTACTACTTCAAGGGTGCAAAAAAGCCATTTTGATTTTAAGATGGCATTCAGAGCTCTGCCTCTGCTGAGTGAAGAGAGCGTCACGATTGTGCAAAACACATCAGAATCAATGGAGAGACTCTCATGCGCTTTCTTGTACCTGCCCCAGTGAGGGGAAAATGCAAAGAGAAAATATGCTCTATTCTCGGACACAGCTTCTCAGAATTAGTACAAATACTTTGGCGCTTGCAGTTTATTTTTGTTAACACATACTTACAGCCTCACAATTTTTTTACAATTCCTTTATGAATCTTCCCATTGCCATATTTATGAAGAAAAAGAATGAAAAGTAGGTGAAAGGCTGGAAAACAAGGGAGCAGGAGATTCTCCTGCAGGCTTTGAAGTTAGAGTGGCATTAGAGACATCCCAGTATGATTAAGGGAAAACTAGGAGCATTCTTTTGAATCAAATGGCAGTGGAACAGCATAATCCTCCCATATAAGCCTAGCTTTGTTTTCAGATTGTGCTGCAGGTCTAATGAGAAATATCAATGGGAGAGTAAAAAGGAGCCTGAATATCAGTTTATATTCTTTGGAGTAAACAGTGTCATTCCTACTTCTGATAGCATTCCCCAGGGAGGCCAGTTGCCTCTTAACTCTGCTTTTATCTGCCAGTTTCCTAATTCAGTCTCAGAAGTCAATCACCAAAATCTCAATGGTTTGTAAATATATCTGGATATATATTTATGTACTGGTTGAAGTTTGTTTCCTTAAAGGTAAAAATGTAAATAAATAGAAACCAAAAAGCTAACCTGCCATTACCACTTTCCAGGCTTTATCATGTATCTTGACACACTCCTGTGATTTGGGTCAGTCCCAGCATATTCTGATTAGAAGTGTGAAAACATGTTCTCAGGGGAAGAAAAAAAAGGCGGATTTCCTTTCCCTGGGGAAATTAAACTTACTAGCACAGTATTTGCCCAGAAATTACTGAAACTTACCAGAGAACTTAAATGATGGAAGGAGAGAGAAAGATTTTGTCAGTGATAAACCCTCTCATTTCCCATATGCCATTCCAATTATTTCATCGGTTCACGCGCCTACAACTATTAATAACTTTGAATACTTGATCTTAAAGGAAACCTCAGCATGGATATTATAATATTCAAGTTGCCTTGTTTGACAGCCTGAGCTACCATTACAAAGTCTGCCAGGCTGCAAATAGACACTATTTGCCACACAAAGAGGCTTTCTGCCTGAGCAGTTCTCCTCAGACATCACCACCAGCAGCACAACACGATTTTCAAGTGAGCAGCTGCCAAGCTTATCAAGACAGCATGGTAATACTCAAGCATAAGGATCAGAGAGGAGCAGACTGAGGGATGTGTACCGGGTTGATGTGGCCAGGGTTTAGCTTCTGACAATTTGCAATCCCCTGGGAAATGGTGTCTCAGTGAGCACTAATTATAATGATCTCTTCTGGTTTGAATTTTCACTGAGAACAAATTGCCTTGCAGATATCTTGTCTCCTTCTGTAGACTTTCACTTATTTTCTAGTGTTTTCTTCAATTGTTTGCCATTGATATTTAAGTGCAAGTCAAGTTTATAGCACAATGGCTAGGGAATACCCTTGGGATGGCATTTTCTCCACCACCTCAGAAATGCTTCCCAGGATCAAATAGGAATTGCCAAATTGCTAAATCTTATGACTACTACATTTTCAACTAATCTTCTTATTTGGTTACCCAGCTGTCATCATACTCAGCAGGATTTAATTTTCATAGCAACTTGCTTATCTTTGAAGTCAGTGTTATCCCTTCATAAAATCCTTTGTGTGCCAGCATTTAGGGGAGCCACTCTTTAGCATGTTCAGCTTTTGCAGCTCCTATAGGCAACCTAGATAGTCCTAGATAACCACTGCAGCTAGGATCATGTTTATTCTGCTCTCAGGATCAAACGTGCTGCTCAGCAGCCTGGCTTAGCTGGAAAGGCTAAAATGAAAACAGTTTTGGCACTGCTGACAGCAGAATATTTTTCAGAACCAAGGGAAAATGAGGATCCCTTTTGACTCAGAGGGTCAGAGGTCATTCTGATCTCTTTCAACAATCTGAACTAATTCACTTTTTTGTCTCAGAGTTTGTAAAAATAATATACCCACTACCTTGAGATAGCACTTTTCAGCATTATGGGGCTTTACTTTTGATTTAGGGTAATGTTTGTGCTGTAGGACTAGAAAATAAACAGTTTATTTAATATATTTTCATTCTAACATCTAAAGGCAGATTTGGTACTGAAAGAGTTACTTTATTTATGAGTCTGGCTCACAACCAAACAGTTTCATGGCTGCTAATCAGAGTAGAGCAGCTGCCACCTTCAGAAGTAGAGCAGCTGCTGCCTTCAGAAGAACATGTGTGTGCCAGGATGTCTGCTGCTTACTTTGTAATTTCCCAGTACAACTCCACAGGCTGCCAGGTCCTTCTTCTAGCATCTGAATCTCATGGCCAAAGAAGAGCAACTTTCCAAAATCAGGGTTTGTACATCTACAGTGCTATCCACCTAGAAAGAGGGTGTTTTGTAGCAGTTTATAAGTATTCTATTAATTCCACACCCAAGTTTTCTTCACCCCTGAACAGCCATAGCTCTTGATGGCAGCAGTGCTTGCAAGGCAGAAGCTAGAGACGAATCCAGCCCTCGTCATCTACACAAGAAAAGGGTGAGATCACCAACGGAGATCTGCTGCAGGTGGTGTAATAAGTCGTATGGGTTGTTGCCACATGGGTCAAGCCTTCCTCTCGACTTTAACTTGGACTGCTTGTTTCTCCTTCTAAAAAGTAGGAGCTGCTCAGATGTTACGTTGGCCACAGAGATACATTTTCTATTGGTTGACAGATCTGCAGTGAACACTAGCTTTCAAACTTACAAGTGTCACATCATGAAGACAGATTACAACCACCAAATACATAGACACATACAGGGGAGAAAACCAGGAGATTACCAACATTTTCATTGCATTTTCTGTAAAACAGGCATGCCTTTCTATATCTCACAACTGTACGAATTAATCAAACGGAGGTAGTGTTTCATGCAATGCGTAGGACATTTTTAGACCAGGAAAAACTGAAGCTTGGCCAGAGGACACCATGGATGCAACTAGGCTACTTGACTCAAGAGGAGACTGATGAAGAATTGGAAAGACACCATCTGCACACTTTTCTACTGCTTATGTTCACTAAGTAAGCAAAATACATCCAGGAGGGTAGGAGAGAAATGTCATATACATTTGCCATATTCTTGTACTTATGACCACTGCTGGAGACAGAATGCCAGGCTAAGTGGGCCTTTGGCCTGAGCTGCCACAATCATCTGATATTCTGACATTAATTATGTTGATTTTTACAGCAACTGTTTAATTATTATTCAAATGTAAGGCATCTGAAAGTACCATGCATACCTTGATACTAATAATAATGCATTGTTAATTACATTTAAGGATGGTTTCAGTAGGACTGTTCATGACAATGCATAGAACCATTGAAAGAATATTTGAAGGGCAAAACTTTTGGGCATTTGCCATGTCTTCCATGCTTTTTAATAAGAAGAAATAACCTTGCTTTAGAAGTGTGCATTATAGCAATAATTCTGAAGCTTCTTTGCTAAGGAGCCATAGAACACAACTTTCTTTTCTGCAGAAATAAAATTTCGTTCTTGATCTAACATACTTTAGAATACTGGAAAATAGGTTTCTGTGCGCAGAACTAAACCTATTGTATTGATGTAAAGTCTCTTCAAGCTGACAAAACAAATCTCTCTTGAAACTTAAACTACAGGCAACAAAAAAATTACACCATAAAATTGAACATTAATAAACTCATATCTATGTAGTTTGCTTCAGCACTTCTCATGTTACTTTAACAAATGGACATCTACTAAGATCCAGATTTTTTGTGTCTCATAGGGTACATTCTTTTCGTTTTTCCTTTTATATTTTGCTTTCAGGGAACAAACTCAGTGAATTGAAACATCACCTTAAGTTTCCAATAATCACTTGTAAATTCCAAGTTCTGTTTTTGATTCTCTTCACTGATTCAGTCTGTCATGAAGCTGAAAGATACTAAAGACTACTAGCTAATCAAAACTTTCTTCAATAAAATTTAGTTCGCATTGGACAGAAGTTTACCCTTTCTTCACAAGCATTAAACAGTGTTAATACAGACCATAAATTAGTCATTCTTAGGGAGGATGGCTGCCCCTAAAATCTTGAACCTATTAATTGCAGACATAAAGAAAGCAAATTTATTCTCATCAGAATAGAAGCATCACCTTCTTTTACTTTCCTACCTCAACCCACACAATACAACCAGAAAAGTTTGCGCCATCACCACTAAACATCACTTGATCACCTATCTCCCACCATAGCTGGGCATGAAGGCAACTGGCTTTATGGCAAATTCCCTCCTGATCCTTCTCTGCTCCTGCATGGCTTCATCATCTTGCTACAACCTTCACCACCTTTCAGCAGCAAATGCTCCTTCTCCCTCATGCCTGTGGGTCTTTTCATGTGTCCAACAGCTGCAGGATGTGGTATGGTGAGCCTGCATACCTCTGGGTAGCCAAGTGCAAAGGCAGAAAACCCTCCAGCAAACCCTCTGAGCCACCCCATCTAAACAAGTCCCATCTAAGGGACTTCCAGTTGCAGTTTATGTCTTTCCCATACTTGGTTAAACTTCTTTTCTTCATTCTTTACTTTAAATGTCACCTTTCAAAGTTTAAAAAAAATTGGAACAAATAAATAATAAAATAAAGCAGTAATGCTTTTTCTCAATTAATTATTCTCTTCATTTTCCTTCTGATCACTTGCTAGCAGTTTTGCCATTTGCAGAGAAAGGCTGGGCTTTTGCTTTGCATCTTAGTATCTCACCTTTAAATTTTCATCCATTGGTTTATACAACATTAAAATGATCTTGGAGATACTTTTTGAGTTATTTATTTTGCCTATAGCATACTTAATAAAATGTCCTATGTTTTCATGTTCAGAAGTTTGGTCAAGTGTTTTTCAGCTTTGAGGTGAGTCTACATTACAAGCTGTGGAATCTACACCTTAAAGAGATACAGCCAAAGGTTGTCATTTCAATTAATACTTTCTCTGATGCTCTGGAGTGATGATAAGTGCTAAGAAGGTGCTGCCTTTGATCTACCATCCTTGAAAGGGTGGCACAGCAGCCACTTATCCAAGTTAAAATAAGAAAGTTACTTTTTGTTCAGCAATTACACAGTAGCAGCTACCACCCAAGTGGTGGACAAACTGGCTTTATTTGGCAAAATACATGATGAGGCAAGCAGGTAAAGATGTTTCTATGGGAATAATTGCAAAAAAACCCAAACACCACCACAGAAACCTGCCTCCCACTGCTCGTCCCATCTGTGCTGCTGAAAATGTACTGCTGGCTGCACTCCTGTAGATAGAGAGATGTACTGAAGAAATACTTGAGTCTTTCAAGTATTTATCTTCCAAGGAGAACCTTGCTAGCAAGGCCCTGAATATTTTCGCCAAGTTGCAGTACTTTCAGCAGTCATTCAGAGCTGACTGCATTTTGCACACTGAGACTTGTTTCTAAACATCACTAAAAAGGTTTATTTGTGAGGAAGCAGAGAAGCAGCTTTTATATGGTGGTATTGATTTTTACATCATAGACATTTTCCTCTTCAGAGCACGTCAACAGAATGAGGGTATGCTTAAAACAATGCAGAAGTGCCATATTAACTTGATGTACTAATGATAATATTCTACATAATATACCTGCAAATACCAATAGGAAAATAAGCTATCAAAACTCACATGAGAATTCAGTGAATTGGGAGCACAACATATACCTAGCCTACCTTTTAAATGCTCCTATTTTTTTTTCATAGCTCTGACCAAAGTGATTTGTTAGTGATTCTCTTGACAATGTGACCATCTGAATCTTTTAGACCTAGAGAAAATGTATACGAAGCAGACAAGAGCCAAAGATGACAGAGGAAAGCAATCAAATGCAGCGGTAGACATTACTTGATCATAATTGCTTGCTGGCTTGCTTAAGTTTGTATAAATGTTCAGTGGGTTTTTAATACGGGAAAATCTTCATTGGTAGAAATTTCTAAAATGAAAAAATCAATCTCAATAAACCAACATAAAGTATCTTTAGCTATAGCAGTGTGCAGAATATTTTAGACATGGGAACCAGCTCGCTCTATCCAGTCTGTCCATACTCTGCATGGCAAGCTGCCAGGGAAAGGGAATCCAAGCAATATTAAAAATTACCAAAAGTAAACTCCTCGCCCAGAGGTCCTAGACTCTTAAAGAACATGCTGATGTCCTTTCTTTGATGAAGCTCAGAAACATAGGGGGGAAATGCAGCAGAAGCTTCACAGCTTGTGCCTGAGGTACTTTTGTCTTTCATTTTCTAACCTGAGCTAGTTACAGTTAAATCAAACTACACATTCTACAAAAAGCAGAGAGGCAGAGTATGGGCCCAATCAGAATGAGCAGCAAATCTCTGCAAAGGAGATTTCCTTGTTTCCCACCAGTTTTGTGATTCTGGGACACATTTTAGCAGCTGGACATGCGGATGCAGCTTAGCATTCACCTTGGGAACTCCAGTATTTGATTTGCATGTATCTGTGCACAGGCTGATCTTGGCAAGGAAAATACATGCATTAGAACAAGAAAAAAAAAAAAAAAAGTTGGTTCAAAACATCTCTCCAGACTGCCCAGTAATCTGTTTTAGGAATTTTTTGTTCCCACTCGCAGGTTTTCAACATCCTTGCAATCAACTCTAACAGTTCAACTTTTAAGAGGTATAGCAAGTGCCCTTTATTAACTCAATGTATTTCAATAGGTGGTTTTGTTTGATTCTTCGTGGTTTGTTGTTGGTTTGGGGACTTTTTAGTAATGGTTTTCTCCAATGCTTTACCAGGCAAAATAGCAGCAGCTGCTAGTAAGTGAAGCCAGCTTATTAAATGAAAATCTGCTCTTTGCACTCTAAGGTCTCACCCTCTAGAGGCAAATAAGAATCATAGTCAGAGGCCACATGGATTCTCTCACCCCACAGGGCTCATTAAGGTACTGTTCCTTATTATATCTCTTCAGTGGAGGCAAAAGGTGGTACTTTGTGTCATACAGGAGGTTAAGGTAGTAATGCCATGTGCCCTGGCTTTCTGTTTGACAATTTGTCATCAAAACAAGTTGCTGCAAATACCATAAAAGCATTTTATATATAAAAGCATTTGCCCAGATTTGTATCCAGGCAACAGTTGTAAGCTTCCAGATAAATTGACTATTACTTATCGCTTGTAAATTAGTTACAGCTAATTTCTCCTAACAAATGAGGGCTGCACAGACCTGATAAAGGGAAGTGATTAAAGCATGTTTTAGGAAAGCTGGCAGAACACGTATTGTTTTACCAGTCTCCATCCCTGCTCTTGGTGTGGATTATGAATCTGAGAAGGATTCCAGTGTGATTCTTATCAGTGCTGCAAATTCTGACCCTTGCAGAGTTCCTGACAAGGCTGCATGTTTCTATAGATGGAACTGCTGCCTACTATTTGCACTCCTAAGAATTACAATGATTATATAAACAAAGCATAAACTAGCTGAAAAAGCATCCCTATAGAAAAGAAGCAACAAGGTAAACACATGGCTGCAGGAAAGTGCTCCAGAGACCCCAAAACCTGCTGCTAGATATGTGTTGGCAGAGGTCAAAAAATTGACTACAGTTATCTCTAGCTTCAGGATCTGGTTTGTGGTAGATGCCTTCAGAAGTTAATAGAATCCACAGCAGTTTAGAAACCACCACTCTGCTTACAGACCAGTTGCTGTGGTTACATCCTCATTGGTGATTAAAAGGGAGTGGGAGCTTCTCCTTGATTCTGAGACAAATGGTAACCGCACAGTCCAGGTATAATGCTAGACCCTCTGATCCCCCTATACAAAGCAGTTATATTCTCACTATGTAGAGAGTCATATTAATATATTACCATATAATTATCTATATTTACCATTAATATATTATTATATTAATATATTTAATAAATATGTTTATATTGAACATATAATTCATTATCTATGTACTATTGATAACATGAATATTATTCTTTTACTATCTGTTAAACTAATATAGTAATATCTACGAATTATATAGATATATTTTATTTATTAACTATCTTCTATATGGTAAAACCATGTGCTAATATTTATATTATGCATGAAATTTAATGTGGCTGCTGGGAATGTCGCTGGCTTGTTTTAACCACCCCAAGCCCATAGACTGCCTAGGAAGCACTAGCTGACCAGCCAGAACTGGGCCAAAATCTGTGCAAATGTTTTAGCAGATGGTGAGCACATACCAGGGCTCAGCCCCATCCCTGTTAATGTAGTAATGCACACAAAGCCTTTAATGCCTTCAGCCTTAGAAAAATGCCTTGTAAAAGACAGATCCTCGCTTTAATCCTGTTGGACCAGTACAGCTTTCAGGATACCAGCCGCCACCAGAGGAGGAGGCATAGCCTGGATGTGTGGGTCTGGAAAGGAAGGCAGAGATGAGGCTTCTCCAAGTCACCCATATAACAGCTCTGGGGCACAAATGGCATGAATGGTGCCAGGGGTGAAGCGTGGTACTTCGCTTGTACCTCCTGCCTCAGGAAGCAGGGGTGAGTCTGAAATACAAGCACTGCCTTATTCATGGAGGGCAGATAAGCCCTCTCTTATCAACAGCCTGTCTCAAAGACCTGCCATGATTAGTTTTTTTAATGGAAGCTGCAGTGAGCCACATAGCAAGCAGACAACAGCTTGAAATCAGAATCCTCTTGTCTGGGGCTGATGAATGTGCATTTGATGCTATTAGAATTTCAAAATACACAAGAAAGAACAACATAGTGATTCTGCTTTTTTTTCCACTTTTGCTTAGATGCCTTCAACTGTAAGCACCATAGGAAGATTTTTTTTATATATTGAAAAATGTGAATTTATAGAAACATCTGATAAAAACAAACTTCCATGACAACAAATCCACTTCAATTCACATGAAAATTAGCTCATGAAGAATGGCAAGAACAAGCGTCTTTAAGCACTAGGAATCTATTAACCTCTTTTCTTTACTCTTAATTTAATATGCATTTATATTTACAACGTAAACTAACAGTACATACCTTCTCTACTTGCAAACATTTGCCCATTGCAATTATTAAGGTATAATTCATTTAGATACAATCTATGCTTATAATCCCAGATAAAAACCTGAACCCAGGTACTGTGAAGTTTATAGTAAGATATAAAATACAGAAAAAGTATTCTCTCAAACACACACATTTGCTGTGTCCCACTATAGCTCTGATTGTAATTAAGGCCTTCTAGCATTTAATTAGAGCAATTTAATTTTTAAAAGCTTTATTTTCTTTCAACTCTTCAAGGTGTTCCACCTTTCTTTGTCATCTTCTACTAGTTTTGTACAAGACTGTAATAGAAAAATAGCTTGATTTGCACAAAGGCACATTTAAATATACCCTACATCTTGTTCCTAAATGTGAGTTGATTTCTATGTTCTATTCCAAGCCAGTCTTCTGAGCTATTTGCATCTAAGTAAGTCCTCCCTCAGAAATATTTCCAGTGGCTTTAGTGGGATTTGGATCAAGCTTTAAGTGAGAAGACTGGAATGAATTTTACATATAAAATATCTTTTCACCCTTCTTTTGTGACCCAGTGAACACATGTGTAACAGAACCAGTTCACCTGTCTCCCTCCTTAATATCACTGATGGTGAATATGCACAAGAACATCATTTAGACATTGCTCTTGGGAAACCGTGCTCTAGAGAGGGGAACTATCAACACAAGCCAGCAGGAAGATGTAGATTTAAAAAAATAACATGCATAATTCACTTTCTTAATCAGTGACACAGCAGAGTCATGTTTCCTGATGCTCCCAAGAGCAAAAGCAAAATCTTCCTGATTTGTTCCATAGGTTTTAATGGGACAAGAATCCCTTCCCAGTTGCAAAGTACTATCTTAAAGCTACTTTAGATACTTTTCCTAGTTGGAGCTGATAGATAAGAAATAACAACTTCTTATTTTTATTTGCCACCTCTTCCAGCCAGTGAAACTTGGTTTCTTGTTATACATATTTAAAGATAGCTAATGCGTATGTAGGGATATCTTTACCAGAAACATTGACTCAGTTGATTAGCTTACCAGCTGTTACTGCTTACAATGAATGTTCAACTTCCCCCATTTGGATACCTATCCTGAGAGCTAGATTTGACAAACAGGAGAGGGAAAGTAAAAATGGTCACTTAGTTAAATAAGCTGTATTAGTTTTTTAACTGAATAAGATCTATTGTGCTTTGGAAGAAAGGTATTTCCTTCTCTCATGTTCTTCTGTTTCAATTCTTTCCATTCTGCTTAGATATATATCTATCAGCTGTGTTTTCTTCCTTTGTTATAGATTACTTCTGTTGATTTCATTAAAACTCAGGACACCTTCTTATTTGGCAGTGTATCTTTAGGTCTTCTATGGTGGCTATTAAGCTTCTTTAGAAAATCCCTTCCCTTAAGCCTCTTCACAAAAGTAAGAGAAGTGACATAAACATGAATTCTGGGGGGTACCCTAAAATTTTCTTTGGCAGACAGAAGAGACATTTTCATCTTTGTTTGATTAGCCAAGGCAAGAAAACAAAAGAAAGGTGTGAGCTCCAGGCTTCAAACCACTCACCAGGGAATAGTCAGGGCTGTTGATTTCACTTGCATAAAAAAGCATTTTTGCTAGAAAGATCTTATCCTTAAAGCTGTCAATATACTTCTAAGAAGCATATTGTTTGCTTTGGAACAGATTAAAGATGGCAGGCTTTGAGGAGGAGGTGAGGGAGCTGAGTGAGGAACAATGTTAGGGCTGTTGACCTTGAAATTCAAATTTCAGGGTTTTCAGATACCCACTCCATACTTCAGCGAATGAAGTGTGACTTTCTAACCTCCTTTTGGCATTCTTTTTCTTTTTCTCTGATTTTAGCATACACACACAGAAACACCTCTACAAAATGTTGTTTCCAGCCTCTGCAACTCTCTTTAAAGTCTAGCTATAAATAAGGTATTAAAGCCCAGGCTGCCGTATTTAAAACACTGGATATGACATGGACCTAAGAGCAAGATTGAACATCATTCACCCCTGCCAAAAACATGTGTGAGCCTCATGGTGCTCTTGGGTGGGCTTGTGGCAGGTCAGGGCAGGGATGTAGGGGTCTGGAGACTAGCCCTGCTGTGGCCTTGGGGACTGCTGGCCCTGGGGAGAGGAGTAGAGGGGCTGAAACAGGGCTCTGGGCAGGGCTGAGGGAGCCCCAGGGGGTCTGTCAGGGCCAGTACAGCCTGGTGGTGTCCCCTTGGGGCCTGGCACTGTGGTGGCCATGCGTGTTTTTTGTGAATACCTTTTCTCAGGGGCATGTAGTAGTACGAAAAGAGGGAATAGGTTTAAACTGAAACAGAGGAAGTTTAGATTGGATATAAGAAGAAGTTCTTTACTGTAAGGGTGGTGAGGCACTGGAATGGGTTGCCCAGGTAAGTTGTGAATGCTCCACCCCTGGCAGTGTTCAAGGCCAGGTTGGGCAGAGCCTTGGGAGGCACGATCTAGTGTGAGGCATCCTTGCCTATGGCAGGGGAGTCGGAACTGGATGATCTTAAGGTTCTTTCCAGCCCAAACCATTCTATGGTTCTCTGATTCAATGAGAGCCTCAGGTAAGTTTCTACCTCTCATATTTTCACCAAAAAGCATGATAAGATTACTCAAGTATGCACTAAATAATTTAAACAAAGCCAAATACCTCCAGCCCTGAATATATATTTGTTTATTGGCTTAAAACCATGCTTCATTGCTTTAGAAGAACCTCTGATTCTGTTCATGCTTTAAACTGGCAGCATCGAACTGCTACACCTTTACAAACAATGAAGTAAATCAGTAGCAAAATATTATTGAATCAGCCTCCACCAGCCATATACCACCATGTGTTATTTCGTAGTTAGCCATAAATCCTGAGTAGAGCTAGCACCCTCCTCAGGCTTGTGAAGTGGGACAGAAACAAATATCAAAGCTGATGCTTGGCTACTCATTATTTATGAAGAAAACTCTAGAAGGCTTTCAGTTTTATCATACCTTTGGGACACGGTTATAGGCCCATGCAGCTGTGCAAGCAGCTGCTGCAAACACTTGGAGACTGGCTTCGAAGGTCTCAGCCATGAAAATACAAAGGAGTGAACGCTGGAAGCTGGCTGGGCAGGAGCCTTGTTTACTTATCTTCTTAGCTAGACTTTCCCAGGATCCCTGAGGCACCTGTCTCCTTGGTGTTGACTGGGAAAATGCCTCTAGATTGAGTACTCCTAATCTTCTGTTTGCATTAAGTCACAGACAACCCTTTCACTAAGGTTTTGTATGAAAGCTAGACAAAACCTGAAGCCTAGACAGAAAAGAACTATGGAAGCTATTGCTTGACTAGAGAGGAGTTGTAGTATATTTTCTGGATGGAGTTTTTCAGCAAATTCTCACTAAACTGAGACCCTTGCCTCTCCTATTAAAGGTTCTGTCCAACCAACAGCAGAAATTCTTAGACATCTGAACAAACATGAAGGTAAATTTAATAAAGCTGCTCTTAAGTGCATTTTCTTTAAATTACTAAAATTACCTATGACAACAACTTGGGGTAGAGTAAGTGAATGATTGTTAAATGGCATTATTTCTAAATTGGTCTCACTTGGAAAACTTCCCCATAAATCAGTTGTCTTGGCTAAGCCAATTACAATTAAGTGGAGAAATGGCACCTTCAAATAAATAAAGTGAATTAACTATAACCTTGGTGGGGAGCTATACCTTTAAAAGACTCTTGTAGAAGGTATTCAGGTGATTTAGGGACATTGGATGAAATTTATTTCTGTTCAGCCTTTGGTTGTTAGTGATCACTAAGCACATGATCAAGAGATTCAGGCATATGATATAACAGAAATAAACCTAAGATCATTCCCTGATTGTAAGGCTAGAACAAGTAATGCCTCTGCAGAAGTGTAGCTTTATAATATACTGAAGACATTTAAAGAGGGGTTCAAGATATATTAAAAGAAAACATTAAAAATGCCTGAGAAGCCAGTGAAGCTTTAGCCATTCTTTGTTCAATCAGACAGAAAGAATTAATTCCCCTATATCTGAGTAGTTTGGCACCTGGTGTTGTATGCCACAACAATGCCTGAGCCTACAGTAGGCTGAGGTGGGACATGGGAGTTGTAATATTCTCAACATTTGTGTTAATCCCAGTATTTCAATAAAAAGCATAAGGCAGGGGACCAAATTGAGCAAGATTCAGAATGTGAGTGAAAGAGCAGTTCTACAGCTGCAGTTGAAGTGTTCTCAGCAAAACACAGAGTAAAGCTGAAAGAGCAGATGAGCTGTGTTTCATTCTACTTGCCCTAGAATAGATAAGAAGACAAGACAAATAGGTTAATTGCTCATTAGTTGCAGAGTAATTTCTTATTTTTCCTTCAGTGGAAAATTCTTGTATCTTTGAGTGGAATGACCTGCAGTTCTTTCCCTCTACAAACCTAGTGCTGGTAGTAGTAACTAGCAACATTTCTACTGTCTTATTTCTCTATTCAAATAACATTATACATGCATGTGTTAGAGAAGGACCTTTGTGGACCCGCTACTTACACTGGTGAACACTGCAGTGATTTTGTGTAAATTCACTAAAACTTTCAGCAGAAATAAATGGACTTTAGTGTGCACGAGGTCATCTTCAATGCTCTGTGATTTGTAAGCCTCACAATCTGAGCAGAAAACTGAACCTCAGTGCCCCCCTTCCTTGACAAATATTCTCACCATTAGGCTATAATTTCAGAACCAGACAACACTAATGATCCACTGGATAAGCCAGCTTTTGGCACATCTGAAAAGGATACAAACTGAGTATTGGCTCTGTTCAGTTCTCTGGAAGAAAACAAAAGAAAAAAAGGAAAAATAAAGAAAAAAACCAAACCAAACCAAACCAGCAACAACAAGAGAATCATCTCCAGCAGAAAGCTTTGGAGATAAAATTACAAACCAGAAGAATTTTAGGTCTACCTCTTTCTCGAGCATTTGCTTGTTGGCTTGTGTCAGCATTGACACCTGTCATTTGTAGCCTACTTGGTTGTGTAGTCACTTCATACCAGTGATCTACAGTCCAGGCTTCTTCCAGGCACTTAACACATGGCAAGGTCCACAATGTCTCTCCATTGGGATCTTGCTCTTACTTATAACCGTGCTTGTTAAAATGAGTGCTCCCTTTGTATATTCAGCTCACTAACTCTGTGTTTATACAGCCATAAAAAACCAACTAAACCATGAAATTGCAGTAGTCCCTGCAGACAAAAAGTACAGAAATGACATTTCTGATCTTCCTGGAACTAGTTATATATGATTTCTTCCAGCCATTCTTCTGTATATTTGTCATGTCTTTATACTGTCCACAGTAAAAGAGCATTTATAACAAAAATGAATTATATCATCTGGTCTAGATGACAAAAACCTTTTTAGATGAGAACATTTGCCATCTAATAAATACTAAAAAACCTAGCTATGATGCAGTTGTCAGTATGGCACCAAAGTTTACAAAGTGTTGAAGCAAATGTGAAAACAAAATGATGCACGTTGTGTAGTTCAAATCCTCCGGTACCTGTGAATGAAGTCACATCTTTGTATCCATCCTGAGCAACAAAGGAAACTAGCAAATTCAAATGAATTACTGCTTCTAGGGTGTACTTTAGCATAGGGCAGGATTCTCACTTCATTTCTAGAGTTGGCTTGATCTTGCCCCAGCTCCAAACTTGCCATTCACCACATTTTTTGCCAATCAAATTGTGACCAGAGGCATACTCATGCTCACTTTCAGAATGATGGGGCAAATATAACCCTCATCTGAAATACAAGAAAACACATCAGCTCCCAGGGAGTGCTGCTGAATGTACCCCACATCATTCCAATGGGAAAAATTACATTTACATCCTTGTGTATCATCTGTCTTTTGAAAATATCATCTAATGATACTTCTGAGTCTCTTCTAGAAGGGCTCTATATTTCTGCAAGGATTGCACATGCTATTTCTCAGCAAAGAAGATATATGTAACTGCACAGTAAGTGAAGGGAGAAATAATATGCCTTCTGTTTAGCATCTGTATCCCACTTCTTTCTCTTGCTAGATAGGTCATTAATCTAATTATTGCCTGCGTTTTGGTTTCATTCATGTCAGAGAAGGTTATCTTGCATTTATCACAGATATACTAAACAATGTTATTTTACTTTCCTTAATTTCATGTTAGGATATGAGGCAAAGAAAGAAGTGATTATTTGTTTCTTCATCCAGCTCTTCTAGGCACAACCTTTTAAAATCCTTTTAGAAATCCTCTAGGCTCAAAAGGCTATATTCATCCCCTGCATCCACCCCTAACACTGACTTTTCCAAAACATTATTTATTTTTCACAAAGGATGATGTAAAATTTATACACCACATCCTCAGACCTGATACAAAGCTTTGTTCAGTCATTGCTATAGTCTACCAAAGCCAAACAAGCTCACTCATATTCCTGCTCTTGTTTACAGCAAACTGAATACAACTGAGAATGAGCACCACTGTATGTCATTTTTTATGAACAATAAAATGGCTTCTCCCTTCCTTCCTTCCTTCCTTCCTTCCTTCCTTCCTTCCTTCCTTCCCTCCTTCC
>JARCZZ010037530.1:84383-97222 GCA_030323915.1 Brotogeris chrysoptera | reverse complement strand
CACCCCCACCCCCGTGCCTGCTATAGCATAGGGGGTACCTGCATTTCTATGTATTAATTCATGAGAAAATGCTGAGACAAGCAGAATACATGCAAAGAGGACACAGCCTCAGTAAAAGGGAGTGCTCCCAAATACAGGCAAAACACGGGATAATGCTACTGCTAGAAAAGAAAAGCTAATATTAGAATGGGCCCTTGCCAGAGTTGGGTACCTGGCTTTGATAACAAGGAAGTCCCCTCATAGATCTATTCCCCCCCGCCCTCCAACATTAGAAAAAACGATCTCACCAAATGCTGCAACAAAACAGCTTGCAGATTCTGCCCATCGCTCCCAAGGAGAGATTGTGCTACACCACAGGGCCAAGGAGAGCAGGCTGGTCATTAACTGTCCATGATGAGCTAATTAATCACGGGCACTTGCCGAACTCCTGTTCCCGCACTGTTATTAATGGCTCTGTGAATTGGGCCATGCAGCAGACTGGCAGAAGAGGCTCCTCCACCTGCTGAAGCAGCTCTGCAAAGGGCACTGGCTACCCAGCCAGCATAGGAGAAACTGCTGAGAGCTGCCCAAAACTCCCATCTGCTCCTCCTCAGGGCTGCAGAGTGACTCCTAGCTCCGCACTAGGGTCCAAACTCCCAACCACAGGGTCTTCCCAGGCAGTGTGGGCTTCCACCGATGGTCAGCCCTCAGACCAACTTCTCCCTTCATGTGAGGCCAGGCTCCTGCAGCATATAACACCCTTGCCCACTCCCATGCACTCCGGTCTCACCTAGTGCCGCATGTGCTTCTTCCATCTGCGGAGCCTTCCTTCTCCAGCTGTGCTCCTGGAGCAGTGCCCGGCTCTCCCTGCAGTGTGATGAGGGCTCTGAAGGCCAGGCCCAAGGGCCCCGGAGCCTGCTCCAAACACACTGCCAGCACTCACATGGCCACAGCCTGCACATGGCCAATGTACCCCAGTGCTTCTTGTTTGGAGCAAGAGAACATCACTAGGAATGAATTATGCAGCTGAGCACAGGCAGCTGACAGTGAATTATGCACACTGCTCTCCCTCAGCCACCTCATCCCCTCCTATTTTCTTTATATTTCTGGGTAATGGGAATGAAACTGCACAAAGGTGGGCAAACAGAAGACGTGAACAGAACCTCCACTGCTCAGGGTTTGCTGCTGCCCTGCAGCTCCCAGCCCAGCAGAGCAGGTCTGGCTCAGCCTCGCAGGAACCATTATTGTCAAGCTAAGGCAGAGCCCACGTCAGCTACTGCAGTTTCAGGGGCACACCCTGCCTGTTACCCTCCCTTATCCATGAGATTTGATTCAGGTCCATCCCAGTGCCACAGAGATGAGAGGCTAAAGGATATCAAACCCTCTGGGTCACCTGGAACAAAGAAGCATGCAAGCACAGTCTGGCCAGCACCTCATGCTGGCTCCGAGGCTTGTACACCCGCATGCTAAAGTGGAGGACTCTGGCAACCTATTCATCAAAGCACTAATTGGCACCAATTTGTACCTGATCACATTCCAGCCTTTGGCTGGTGCTTGACTATTTACACACCGTGTCCCATGTGCAGCTGTGCTGAGCCTGTGTGGAACGTGGCATCCAAGGGAGTGGACCCAAAATATCCAGCTATGAACTGTGAATGCTTCTAATCCTATCCCTCAAGGGTCCCACCTCACTCTGGTTGAAGGGCAGAAAAGGGCACTTTCTTCACCTTTTGATAGGTGAAGAAAATGCCTCATAAAGACCAGACTCTAAAGCCAGCCTGGAAACTAAGAGCTCACCCAGGCATGCCAACAGGCCAAAGGGAGCTGGGAGATGCTGGCCAGCTGGGGTAGGATACCCATGCAGTATCATACTCCCATCAACAAATTTGCATTAGAGCATGAAGATCACATTACTTTGGGGTTAATAGCTATTAAAAAGCAAAGGTGTCACGGGTTCAGCAGCCACAGTCATTTTTCTCCTTCGTAGTAGCTTGTGAACATCCTTCCATACATTGCATTTGTTTGGTGTTAAGTCCTCACAACAGACTAGAACAGAGACAGCTCCTAGTTTATTCTGCTGTTGTATTTGTTTAGGGAAGGACCAGCATCACCCTCTCCACCCCACATTTTTGTAAGAACTCCCATAGTCTCAATGGTGCCTGGACAAACCAAGCCTTTTTGAAGCTACTCACCTCTTCAAGGAGAAACAAGTCCTGAATTGTTCCAGATAATATAAAGGCAGGAAAAACGAGAGAGAGAGAAAACAACTGACACAGGACTTAAGATGACACAAATTATATTTCTGAACATCACCAAGAAACAAAATGGGACAAATCCATCTACTACTTGTCACTGGAACTGGGCGTCACAGCTCTGAATACAGTGGGAACTGTTCAGCTTCATTTAAACAAAACAAAATTAAAATACTTAAAAAAAAAAAAAAAAAAACAAACACTCAAACCCCAAGTATTTTCAGGTCATTGTGGTTAAACTCAAGAGACGGATTTAACAGAAGGAAAAGAGATTGTCAATACATTGCCAAAGTCGCTGCCATTTGATCCAAAGAGAAGCAATAAGCCCAGGACTGCATGTGGCAAGTTTTAAGTAGGGACCATCTACATGAAATGCAGACTAGGGTCAGGATAAGCAGAGTACACTGTAAAAACAGGTGAAGGAATTATCGACACAAGGTACACCAAGGTACAAGTTCATACAGACCAGTCTTTGCAGCTGTAGCTTCTCCATTCAGTTTCAGAAACAAAACTTCTGAAATAACTAATTCCCATGTGCCAGCTACAGACCCCAAGCTCCACAAGCGCTGGTGGCACAATCCAGCTCTGAGCACCGCACAGGACACCCTTCAATCCGGAGTCTGCCACTCAGAAATGTTTAAAACAGAGCATGCATGCAGAGAGGTGTCTGCACCAGTGCTAGGTATGATGGTACCTGTGTGACAACAAATAGCTTCCCTTTGGCAGCCTAGAGAAGAAAGGCTGTTGCTTGTTTTCCCTATATTAGCATTATCAAGCTGCACTGTGCAGGATATACCAACGGACATGTTTGTGCATCTTCTAGCTTTGCACTTCAGGCTGCTTGGAAACGCCCTATGCCTCCTTCATCCCAAATGAGCATAGGAAAGGCTGGGAAGGAGGAGGAGCTGGAGAGTGGGTCCAGATGCTGAAAGTCACTGAGGCTACTGAAATCAGATGCTACTACGTTAGAAACATACAGTCTGTGTGGAAGATAAGCAGCTCTTCTTTGGAAGGGCTGAGAGAGGCACCTCTGTATCCTCCAGCAAAGGACATTCACTGTTTTGGGGTATGGACTGCACAGCATCCGAACATCTACAATAGTAGCAGAGAGCATTCAATCTGGCACAGAGCAGGACAGATGAAACAAAGCTTGGTATCATTTGCAGGAGAGACACTCGTTATTGTATCGACCATGCACACCTTGACCGCTCACATTTTGTTCTCAGCATTAAAGAAAAAGGTTCCGGAGCTCCCTGGAACCAACAGGTGAGACAATCAGGCCATCACCCCAAAATAAAAACGATACTGTATCATCCCTCCATCCTCCCCCAGTATCTCCATAGCCTTGGCCCTTTTCCCTTCAAAAGGCTGCTGCAGAACTGATCTGTCATTCCAATTCCAGGCAGAATATGGAGCCTTCACATCAGGTCATTAAAGGGAGATCCCTTTGACTTGGGGGTGTCTGCCTTTGCCATGGTCTTTGGATAGTGGGACAGGAAAGGTTTCTGCAACCCTGAACAAAGCTTCAAGGACTAGCTCTGAGCAGCTGGAATGAAGCCTGCACAATCCCTTTTACTGCATCACCACAGCCAAAAAACACAAAGATGGTAAAAGCAGACAGCTGAGGAATGCTCATGGAAAGTAGCAGAGAGTATGTAGGAGTCTTGCCTGGAACACAACGTATTCATGCTTACTCTGGGACCTTTCTCTAATGCTAATAAAGACATATTACTGATGTTGCTAAGATAGAGAAAGGGTAAAAAAAACAATGCCTTTTTTCTTTGTTATCAGTTGGGTGAACGACAATTACCACTGCGCAATGGGATTAGGCTCAAACTGGAGCAGCATCATAGATCTATAGTCATAAATCTGTGACCAAACAGAGACTGATAAAGCAAGAGTATCTTTCTAAACCAGGCTACAAAACCAGTCAATGGCGCAGGGTAAGAGATGCTTTTATTGTTCACCCAGTAAAACAGTTAAATGGAAGATTATTAGGTGGGGAAGCAGCAGCTTTACTGGGCCAAATACCGGTAAACCCTGAAATGCGTCCAGTGTACCTGGCAGTAGAGACAAACTGGGCAACAGGTTTCTTTGGGTTCTCTTCAATGGGTAATGTATTTACCAAAAACCGCCATTTAGGGTTAACTGAAACCAGTCATCAGATTAAATAAAAAAAGGTAAAAGGCAAAAGCACTATTAACATGAAAACATTTTCTTTCAGCATTTTCAGAAGAGAGGGTTTCACACTTTGCTTCAAAGCAACTTGCTACAGCCTAAGTCATAATGGTTTTTAAAAGTGAAAAAGCAACCCTACAAATGAATGCTTCGGTTCGGTTGAAAAAGATTTTTTTTAATGTTTTGTTTTTCCCTTTTTTATTTCACCGAGGGGAAAAAAAATTGTCTCTGGTCACCCTTACAACTTTTTTCCTCAGATTTTTCAGTTTAGCCTGCAAACTGGAAAACCACTGTGGGCACAGCCTACTTGGGAGCTTACTGTCCCCCTTTGTATTTAAATTAGTCCTAAAACAAAGAAAACGGGAAGTTCATTTCACCAGATAATACCAACTACAATCAAGCTATTTAGCACACAAAAATACTGACAATAGGAAGAGTTGTGGCTATTTGCAATGGGCTGAACGTGACCCAGGAGACAGACATTTCTCCTGGTTCCAGAAAACATTGTCATCTACAAGCTTCCTGGTATACCACCCTGCTCTCATATAAGGCAATTTATAAACTGTGGGTCCCATCCTGCATTTTCAGAGTCTGACTGAGATGTGCTGACACCATTTACTTGCAAGCAGCGCAAGATCCAGGGAACCCACACTACCTGCTCTGCAAAGGGTTCTGGGGGTTGGGACTTTTGGGCTGGGGGGAAGCAAATGGAGAGACACGCAGCATCCTCCCCACTAGCAATATCTGAGCATTACTCACGTGACCTGAAAACAACATCCCTTTTTTTGCAGAGTGTTACCACGTCTGCAGGGACAATACAGTACTGGATAGTTGCTTTGCAAGCTCAATAAAATGAAAAGGTCTTACAAGGATCCTTGTTGGGATAGGCATCTGGTTCAAACACAGCAAAACCAGGGAAAAAAGCCCACAATAAATTAGGGATCAGCACAGCTTTCTAAATGGTCTGCAACAACTACTTGCAAGACAAAAACAAAAACCAAAAAAATCACAGCTCTAGTACTTAGAATCTTGT
Organism: Brotogeris chrysoptera; assembly: GCA_030323915.1. Taxonomy (NCBI): domain Eukaryota; kingdom Metazoa; phylum Chordata; class Aves; order Psittaciformes; family Psittacidae; genus Brotogeris; species Brotogeris chrysoptera. The sequence continues at coordinate 91,780 of JARCZZ010037530.1, read as the reverse complement.
CTTTGCTTTTTAAAAAACAATAATCCACAGGTTTTGCATAAAAATAAACATTTTGACCTGACAGCATTATGTTAATTGGATCAATCCGCTTTTTTATAGATATATTTCTATGTTTATTTAAATGTATATATTTTTTCTATGAATATTTTTTAAAGGAGTAATGGGAGTAAAATGCACAAAAACAGACATTCTGGGGATAAAAACAAAGAAAAACAAAACAAAAAAACAACCGAGTAATAATAAAGACAACCCCAGAGAAAAAGAAAAAAAATCAAACAAGGCAGTATTCTAAAGCAACAACTCATCCTACTACTACAACTTGTGGAGTCCAGTCCTTCTGTACTGTGAGCAGCTACTCCTAAATACTGTTGGGTTTTGTAACGGTGATGTAAAAACGTAAATTCCTGCATGTTTGGGGGTCTTTTTTAATTAAAAAAAAAAAAAAAAAGTGGGGGGGATTGGGTATGTAGGACAGATCTTGCTGCCTGTTACACCGCTGTAAATAACTAACACACACAGATCATCTCCCCAGGCTGAAAGCAGGAGGAGCTCCAGCAATTCTTGCATTTATAAGAATACATTTTCTAATCAAAATCTAACCTGCCCCTCTGAACTAAAATTATTTAAAAAAATAAAATAACACCACACACCAAAACAAAGCCCTCCCCTTCTGCCCTACAACGTTTCTCTGTTCTCTTACAAATACCCAAAACAGGTTGGAAAAGTGGGATTTTCAGTAGTGTGTGTCAGCATTCTGTGCATCTTTGACAAAAGCCATTACCTAACAGTTAGGCAGATTATTTCAGAGAGTGATTCTGTCCCTTTACAGCAGCAAGTAACCTCACTGTTAAAAATCCACTCAAGGCAAAAAGATCAGGGGGGAGCGGGGCACATAAGAAATGGCAATAGCCTGACCTCTTTGCCGCCGGCATCAGTATTCAAGTAAAGTTTAAAATACCTTTGTGAGACTTTAGAGTCCTGGAGGGTCAGACCAGCTTATTTTAACAAGTGTAATATGCACTCTGAAACAGCCTTGTCATCTGTTTGCTCAAACTTAAAAAACCTCAAAAACAACTAGAAGCAAAGGAAAAGTATAGGAAAGGTCTCAGCATCAGTATTAGACTGCAGAGTGTCTTCTTGACACCAACACTTTGATATTCTTGCCTCCCTTTTTAATGCATTAAAATATTATGAAGTCATGCAGCCATTTTAAATGAGTACTTCACGAGTCCAGTTTTCATAGAGGTTAATTTGATCACCAGCACAGCACTGGAGAAAGCTGATCTAACAATATTTCGCTTACAGAATTCTTCAAAGGAAAATAAGAAATACAATTTCACAAATAACAACGCCAATTTTTAACACAGAAAGCAAATTGGTTTCTCCTCAGTGTTTTTTCTCAGACATTCTTTCAAAAAAAAAAAAAAAAAATTAAAAAAAAGTATTTCTTTATCTCTTTCTTTAAAAGCAATTTTACTAACCAGACAGATTTTAGAGCTATCTTTCATCTACATGAATCTAAGCTTTTCCGAAACTGCCTGCAGGGTCTGGGGGGCAGAGAATCCCTTCTCCTACATTTCAGAGCCATCTAAATGGCACCTGCTGGTTTTGTCTTGTTTCTTCTCTTGACTTTGCCCATTCCTCTTAGCATTTCACAGGCCAACGCTACTGTGAGAATACAGGTGTCTGCACTCGAAAGACCTTTGGACTGAGCACAGCTTCCCACATTTCATCCTCTCCACACCATTTCCATGTAGTTTCTTCTGTCTTTACATGTACAAAATCACAGTTTGTGTAATATTGTTTTTAAAGGAAGAAAATAAAATATGCACACGCACACACATACATTGTATTGGTGAACACTATACATTAATTTTTTTTTTAACAGCATAACAGAAAGTTTGGCCTACTGTAGGTTGATCACGTAGGAAAAGGCTGAATTTTTATGGTTGCCATGCAAGCCACCTTCAAGACAAAAGAAATGAACCAACCCAAGAGCAAATGCAGCTTCTACCCTCAAGCCATCAGACAAATACTGCCTTTCCAGGGATCAGATTGACATCTCACCAATTCAGTCACTATAGTATGCAGAGAACCACTGAGTTGCTTCTGCATCAGTCCTCTGAATCCAAATGCTGTTAAAACCAAAGGGGGAAGAGGGTATTTGACTTGCCTTATTATTATTAATATGTATATATTTTGGTAACACTTTGAATTTCAATTTACTTCTGAAACCTTGCCCTTTGAGAAGAACACCCCCTTTAAGTTGACTTTTTCCCAGGCTTCTGTTCCTTTAAAATTCTCTCTTCTTTTCATTTCACTGTTCTTTTTTCAATTATCTACCAGAAAACCTGCTTTCCTCCAGCAGAAATGTGTCTGGTGGGCTTGGGCTTTCACTGCACCCGCTCTGTGAAATTTTCTGGGAAAACCCCTCGGCACTGGTCAAGTTCCTTGCGCTGGATCCAGTCAGACTCCTTCACACCCATCAGCCATCCTTCGTCCTGGAGGGGAAGACAGAGATTAGATGCCGAGAGATTGATGTGACCAAGGATTTTTCTTACAGAGGGCAGGCCAAGGAGGTGTCAAGGCATTATGAAAACCGTGCTCATATTTGGCTTGGAGACAATCCAGGAAGAGAATAGGGCAAAAGCAGAAAATGTTTTCATTCCTTTTAAACAGGGAAAAAGCTGCATCCCACCACAGTTGGTACCAAAACTCCTATCTGACCGAGACTGCCTAGAGACGGTGAAATTGTAAACAATTAGCAAAGTCATAATTTACACCCATGGAAGGAGGAGAGATTCTGTCAAAGACAGACACTACAGCTACAGGACGGGAATCACCTATCTTACTTTTCACAATCCACACACGAGGAGTGTGGCATTCTCCATACTCACAAAAGAGATGGGCACCTCCGCAGTGCAACCCACCCCATTCACCTTGAGCACAGGTCTTCAGAAAGGATGAATCATTCCCTAAAGGTGCTTATCCCCTGCTCTAGTCAGGGCTCCTGGATGGTTAGCATTTCTGAGAGGTGGTACAGGCAAAATGAGTCTTGTTTGCTATGCTGAAATTCTGGTCTGTGAGAATGAGGAGTGAAACCCATCTTCCCAAAACCCAGCAGTCTGTTGGGCTTGATGTAAGGTAAGGTTGGCAAAACTCCCAAACTTGTGCTATACATGATGAAAGACCCAAAGTCTCTCACAGGGGTCATCCAAAACAAACCAAACATCTATAAACAGGGCTGAACAATTTTCAGTGAGGCACATGGAGTCCTGCTTGGTAGAACCTGCTCAGGGGAGAACCAGACTTCTCACCCTCTGCTTGCAGGGTGTCTAGCATTAAGATTTCTATTCCATTGAAAATATGTGAGGGAGACAAGATACTCAAGGTGAGAAGGCTGCACCGCTTGCAACTTGTGTGCAACCACTATTCTGTGCATGCCTTGGAGCTGCCATCACGAAAGCTTCCCTTCAGCATGCAAATATACCAACTTGTGGGTCATTTGCAGTGGGGTAGCCTACGGGTTTAGACTGCAGCATGAGGCAAGACAGCTGCATAGGGGACCACTGCCTTCAATCTCAGCCAGCTGCTGTGCATCCACTCCCCTGGGCAAAGCATGCACCAGGCTCATTTAAAGGTATGTTATCACATTCAACTACATAACTTGCCAGGACAGAAGAGCTCAGGCAACCAGATGGTCTAAGCTGTGGGGAAATGGGGCACGTATGCATGTAGCTAGCACAGTTTCTCTGACACTTCTGCTCTCCTGTAACTGATAAGAGCTACCTGGGCATTTACACATGGCCAAGCAACAACTCTCTTAAAACATGTTTTTAAAAACATACTTGCAAGTGGATGAGCAATGCAGCCCTCACCAGGGGTGATCCATGGGGCACATATTGCTTTCCACTGCCATTTTACAGATTTTGCCCTCTTGTTCTGTTTGCTGCACATTTCATGTGGCAGCAGCTCAGACCAACCACGGTATGTAAGTTCGCTGCTCCTTGCAGGCTGTATTGGATGTCTGCAGGCTCAGTTAGCCCTTGAGGCTACCTTAGATTTGGGCATTCAGGGGATGCCATGGGAATGGCTTGAGATGGGAGCGCATCTGCAGCAGCCAGCTGCAGGGGATGCAGAAGGACTGACATGCCATAAATCAGGAAGACAAACAACTAAACGGAACACACTGGGCCCAAGTGTCTGGAAGGCAGCTTCCAGTTCACAGCACAGAGAGCACAAAAGCTCATCCATTTGCACAAAGTATCTGTGCTATACAGCATGCATCATTCCTACTGCATCCTGCTAGAAGGGTCTCTTCAGCTGTAGGAATTAGACACAAGGACCCAGACTGATCCTTTCAATTTTGAAATATGTCACATGAAGTGCCAACTTAGAAGCAGTGCTGCCCTCAATCCTTTCTTCAGTCAAGAGAGATGGATCCAGACCTGGCTGATGTACCTACAAACTGACACCTAAGCTGCAAGACTGGGACATGGCTCACAATCTATTATCCTAAGCTTCCTCCACTCACGTGCACAGTTCATGCACATGTTAACAGCCGTCATTTTCTGGCTGGGTATGGTTGAGGTTAGGGAAATGAGCTGTAGGACAGGATACACTGTAGGAGGGTTAGAGGGCTTACGTGCAGCTACAGCATCATGTTAGCAACACTCAGAGCTCACCCTCTGCAGCCTGGAGAGTCTCGAGTTCATGGCTGTTGCACCCACATCCAGCTAGAGTGCAAACATAGGGCATTGAAAAACTCTGCTCCACAAATGCCATCTCCTATCACAGAAACTAGGGGAGTTGCTACTCACTTCCAATCGAGAAAGCTTTCTGAGAAAGGAATGCTCACAAATGATTGTGCCAGGCAGACCTACTCAGTGAAGAGTTTTGTCTCCAGAAGAAATCACTGCCTCTCCCCCATAAAACCCTTCCCTCCAGAGCACCTAGCTCTGTGGGAACTGCTGGCACATTATAGATCCCATTTCACAGGCAGCAGCAAGATCTGCCTTCATAATTCAAAGCCAATAGCTGAATCACAAAGAGGATATCCTGTGACCAGTACACTACATCTTTCCCTCTACACCTTGTAGAATCTAGATGCTATAAGGGCTTGGCCAAACCCAAAGAGCTGGTGACTACTGAATCAATTTGGAGAATTCACTTCTTTTTCTGAACAAAAAACTAGAGACATGAGCATGAGTTTTATAAAATCACCACCTCTCTCAGCCAAAGGGGTACAACTGCTGCAGACTTTATCAGCTGGAAGCCCTCAAACACAGCAAGTGAGAAGGATTTACTCAAAGCATCTAGAAACGGCTTAAAGAAATACATCACCATATAAATTCAGACCACAGATGGACAATAAGACTGCACTCGGGGGCTAAACAACCTGCTTCAGTGCTTGATTCTGCTGCCATCTCCTGACCAAATACTCTCTTTCTGAAACAGACACTGCTATGCTGAAGTTATAAGGCACCATCCATAGCAAGCTGCTTTCTCAGAGCCCCAGCATTTCTCATAAGGGGAGAAAATATCATCATAAGCTGTGGGTCACTCCTGCCAATACCACAGTCTGCACTGCAGTAGTCACAGGGAATGCATCAAGTTTAGGAGCAGTGAGGAGGCAAAACATGAGCTCTGATCAAGAAAGCCATTCTAGTGGCTCTAATGCCTGACATAGATAGGAAGCTATGGCTTTTTTACATGCTTTATGCAGGATAATGTCTCCACTTTCCAACAACAAGCGGAGTCCCCCCTTCTGTAGCAGGAAGCCAATCTCAAGCTCAAGGACAACTGGCCCTCACGCCAGCTCCCAGCCACAAACTGATGGCTCTGCATCCAGCCAGATGACTGTTAGTGAAGAAGCAGCTCTGGAATTGCCCTTGGCTCCTCACAGCCTGTCTTCCACACTCACCTGTTCCTCAGGATTCTCAAAAGGAATCACAAGCACCACATCCCCAGCCTTCAGCTGCAGCTCATCACTGTCAGTGGCTGTGTAATCATGCATGGCCTGGACCTATGAGGAGAGGAGAGGAAAGAAAAGCTTGGGTGAGGGCCAGCCTTCTCTCTCCCAGCTCTGTAAGGGGTGACAGGCTTTCCACTTCATGAGATAATTTAGGTTGGAAGGCACCTGTGGAGGCTATCTGACCCAACATGTTGCTTAAGGCAGGTCAAGCCTGGATCACAAATGCCACAGCTATGGGAATAACCACTTCTTTAACCTAATGGCTGCATGCTTGTTCATATAGCCTGGCATGCAGCTCACCTTTGCCACAGGGGCACCCTGGTGTGTCTCATTCAACGTGCTATGTATCAGCACTTCCCCATCCTTCCTTAGGAGGGTTGAATTCCCACGGTATGGGCCTAAAAACCTCACAGGGAAGAAAGCCTGCATTGACTTGAATGGTGCCCTCTTTTCTTTTTACCAGCTGCGTTGCAAGAGTATTATTATAGCTTCCCATGTGTCAGAACAAGCAGAGAGAGAAAACATAGGGAACAGTCTCAGTCTGGATCTTCACCACCAGAGACAGAAATAACTATGGCAGAAAGAAGGAGGGATTTTGTCATACAGCACAGCCAGATGTTTAGACACCAATGATCTTACTATAGCCCTTTGAAGCATCTGGAACTGCACAAAGCTGGGTTGCTGGAGAGGAAGGTACATCTCTCCTTCAACTCCCTTTCTCCCTTTTAATGTAGCATAGTCCATGGCCATGCTGAGCGAAAGTGGTTGATTCATTACAGGAAAAAAAAAAAATCAGTAGGAACTCTGTGCCCCATCACCACGCACTCACCTTGAATAGAAAACCGGGGGGCATGTCAGCTCTTTCAGATGAAGTGCCTCCTTCCACAGTGCCATTGACAGTAGCAGGGAAAGTTTCCACAACAACAGCAGGCAGAGAGCTCTGGCAGACAGCAACAGCCAAGGAAGCGGGGGAAAAAAAGCCATTGAGAAAAGAGAATCGGCCCGAACCTGCAGCACCAAGTCCAACCTGGCAGATCCACACCCCAAACCCACCCATGGCTTCAGGGGGTTTTCCCAGCACCTCAGTCAGTGACAAAACACTCCAAAGGATGGCCGAGGCAGCAGTGAGAAAACAGGAGAGGTGAGCACCCTCTTCCTTTGCCTAAGGCTGCAGAAGGGCAGAGCGGATTTAAGAGGTTTTTTCTAGGACTATAATGCCCAGCAATCCCCATTTGCTGCAGTCAGGACACAGTTCTTGTAAAGTCCTCGTGGAACAGAGAACTCAAATGTGGCAGCCAGTAGGAACCAAGTGGCCATGAGATGGGACCTACTCCAGTCCCCTAAAAAAGTTGAAGTGTCAGGAAAAAGGAGTCCTAGATATTCAGGAAACATGGGCAAAGCCCAGAGGACAGGGTAGGTAAAG
>JARCZZ010037530.1:57754-81307 GCA_030323915.1 Brotogeris chrysoptera | reverse complement strand
TAGCATCATACGCACCAAATGCGACTTTTTCCTAGTCTGCAGAATTAAGCAAGTTCTGCTGCATCCAAGATTCGATGCGGTTATTAACCTCACAGCATATGGGACTATGTAACCATGCAACAGGCCTCCTCTCATCAACAGCTAAGAACAATATTAAAGCAAAACCACTTCAATTGACTTGAAGAGCAAGAGGATTCCCCAGCTATAAAGAGCTCTGCTCTTCAGCCATGTATACTGTGCCAAGGTGAGAATTGGCACAGTCGGAATATGTTGCCTGGTAACATTCCCCAGTTGATTAAATTGTTCTTTGGGTGAAATCAATTTCCAGGGTGGAAAAAAATAATAACCCAGAACACATTTTATGCCCCAGACTGTAAGCACAGCTTAATCAGCTACAGTCATACCTCAACCCTGCCCATACACTTGAAAGGCATAAGATGCTTCCTTGCAAAAACATAGACTTCTTTTCATTCGTACTAAGACAGACTGACAATGCACATACAGAGGAATGACACATGTTAAACACTGATGGCTGATAAAACAGACAAAGGAAACCTCTTTCTCAACAGGACCCAAACTCATATGAAGGAGAGCACACTGGCCACAGAGAATCTTCAGGCCAGGCTCTCAGCTACAGTTAACTTATGTCCTCCCAAGTACAGACTCTAGGTGGTGATCTGGCCCTTAAGAATGAAAAGGTTGGCAGGACTTGCTGATTGGCAAGATTCCCCAGCATAAGCCAAGGACAAGTGCTTTCATCTACACCATGGTGTTGCCAGCTCAAGTAGCAGCTCTGAATACCAGAGAGTTGTCTGTCCACACATCTGGCTGTTTGTCCAGAGGGGCTCAGTTGAGCTTGAAATATCTCCCAGTGGGTTAATCTATAGCAATCTGAGATCTTCCCAGGCCCGATATATCTAGAGGGTATAATTGAGGGTTTGGCTGTGGTCCAGATGCAAAGCATATGTAGGGTCTCTCTTGCTAGCAAGCTTCAAAGCTGAGGTTGAGGCAGATGCCAGGTAAGTCTTGGGCCAGCACTTAACTTTCAGTGTAGCCACAGGCTGAACTGATTCACGTAAGCCTTTATGGCAATGATGGTCAATAAATAGCAAACACTACAGATAATTCCAAACATGTATGTATACCCAATGAATGGTACAGGCAGTAAGGATGAGGGGCAGGTGAGGCATTTATGCATTGCACATAAGACCAACAGGTAACACTGGGGAGTGGAGGGTGAAGATGCCACGGTGGGATTAAGTTTGAGAACATCATAGCATCATGCTAAAGGAAAGATGAGTGAGTTAGCAGAGAAAAGCAATGGATTTGTGTGCTGGTGGAGACTTAAGTTTCAGAGTGTCAGACCTGACTTGCAAATATGTGGCTGCCCTTGAGGCTTCACGGAAAGTGCAAAAGTAGTAGTTGCAGCAGCACATAGAGCAACTTCAGTTTGGAATGTGCAGAAAGGAAAAGCAGCAAGGGAAAGGAGATAGGTATGACGTCTGGCACATGGCACATGCACAGTAAATGATGAGGTGAAAGCCATATGAAGTTCTTACCTCCCATAAATCCCAAGGTAAAGACTAAGCATGTCAAAGAGCAACAAAAATAAAACATGTTTATATGTGATTATTTCAGTGAATACAAACATTACAGATGCTGAACAGACTGAAGCAGACATACACATTCAACAGCACCTATCCCTGCATGTTTTAAAAATATTCTTTTAGCTCCTGAACTTATACACCCCTTCACACTGTATATTCAAATGTAAGTACCAAGACATTTGAGTAACGGTGGTTTTCTCCCTCTGGTATGAATTGAGACAGTCATGCCACATTCAGTTATCAGTGGCAGACCATATAGCTAGAAAAGAAACAAACCCAAGCACTTCATGAGTTTGTGGTCTATCACGGTTAAATATGCTCCCATAAGCCCATACCCAATAGCATCAGTGTGATTTCAGAACAATTTCAACTAGTGTTTTTGGACAGTAGTGAAATACCTTAACCTCTTTTGCCACAGTGCCCACCATGTAGGAAATAGATCTGTTTTCAAGATGAGGCGGCTTTTGCTAGGTTTTCTTTTACTGCTGTAGTTAGCACTAGAAAGTACTGATTTAAGACTCTTTCTTTTAATGACTTCTGAGGCTAAAAATACATACATTAAAACTCCAAATATGCTATTGCTGAGCAGTTTTGAAAACCTACTCAGTGCCTAATACTTGTTTCTTCCTGGAAGGGTAAGAAATAATTCTATTTTAAGTTAAATTTATACTCATTTCCTGCACCAGTTTACCCAATTATCAAAAAAAAAAAAAAACCCACAACCAAACAACCCAATAAATATTCAAAAAGAGAAAAAAAAAAAAAAAGCTTATCCTGGCAAGCAGCTTGTTCTGTCAGACAAGCAGGCACAAAAATCTGCCCACTTAAAGTTCCAGAAAGTGGTAGCTTGCCATATTGGTGTATATCAAACTAAGATACTAACTTGTAGATGCTCTATTTTAATTTAGGAGAATCGAATGCTTAATGTTTGATGTCTCTAATAAGAGAGGTCCTTATTGCTACAAAAATCTGTGTCATACAGGCTTATCTGACATGATGATGCTGGAGAAATACTGTAAACATCCCAATTACGTTTATTACAAATTTTAATGGCAACCACAGGCAAAAAATTACCATTCAATACATATGAAATGGAAAGTCTCAGTGAGGCAAACAGCCAAATTCAGAATGCACTTCAAAGCCTCCAGCTGTTTTAGACATAAAATGAAGCATGGTCCACCTGCCTCTGAGAGTGGATAGGACGAGGTAGAGGCAAGACCAGAATTAGGCATTTTCCTTTTTGATACTGCACTGCACAGCACTATGCTCAAGGAGGAAGCTGCTATGTTATATCCAGAAAAAGAAAGTCTTCACATCATTTGAACATCCATCTACAGCTTTATTCACCTTAAGTAACTGCAGATTATCAGAGTGTCTGTTTATTAAAAATCCCTTTGAGAGCAATTCATAGTAGGAGCACAGAACAGAGGCTGAATTCCCATCCACAGAGTAACAGTTTAAATCCATACAGCATACAGAGGATGCTAATTCACAGAGGGACATACATTGGTTTGAACACGCTGTCAATCAGTAGATCATCAGAGCAAAGGACAAGCATTCCACAAACACCTAGTGCCAGACTTTGGCCAGGATAATAGCCACTTGATTCTCTCTGGACTTACACATCCAGCAGAGAAGACCAAGGTACCCATCTGCAATTCACAGGTCTGGGCACCCAGCACAGCCACCCACAGCTCAGGTCTGCATTATCGTTCAGAGAGGTGCAGGTCACACCACACTTGGCAACAAGTCAGTTATGAAGAGAGAAGGAATGGTGATATGAACCAACCTGGGAGGCAGGTGTGGGGGTCTTCCCCACAGTGGCATCTGGTTTAATGGGATCAAAATCCAGATCCAAGAGGCTGGCTCCCTCCTGGAAGAGCCCAGGGGCATCAAACTTGGCAGCAGTGAGGAAGAAAAGCAGTATGAGCATTAGACACACACACACAGTAGAGAGAGGGTATGTGATATCCAGGAGCTAAGTCTGCAAGCGCAGAAGACGTGGTGGCACTGCAAACACCTGATGTGACTCCTGACTGCTTGGTGCCTATAATCACAGGCAGCTCACATGGGTGCTACTGTAAACCAAACCTGAGTCTTTTCCACAGGACTCCTTCACCTTCTACCTGGCCAAATGAGCTGATATGGTACAAGCACCTGACCTGCTGTCATCAAAAGGATCATTGCCACTGATGAGTCAGAAGGGCTTCTCTTCTATTTTATATCTATTCCCTATAGCACATCCAGTTCCTTTGTACTGAAAGCCCAGGACAGTCTCCCTCAGCCACATACAGAACAGCTGCTATCCATTTAGCTTATCTCAGGAACATGGATCCAGGCAGAAAACCACTCAAACTGCTGGAAAGCCAGTCTGAGACCTCAGAGCTAAGTCCCAAAGCTCCTAATTCCCTCCTGCCTTCCAAGACGAGACAATATGAGACACAGAATATGGCAACTCATTCAAGCTAAGGGATTTGAATCACTCTCCAATCAAAAAATGTTTTCAATGGTTCCTGTTTCTGGACATCCCAGAAACATGCACACGATTCTTCTAGCAAAGCATAATTAAAGAAGCTTCGCTCATCTCTTCAAAGTCACCAGAATAACTGTGATTAACACTCTAGCTAAAGATAGCACATTCACTGATTACCATTAATAGAACAGTCACTAGAAAAGACATGAGTCACTAGTATTCAAAACCAAACTATCACTTTTGGGTTTTAGGTTTAATCTAACCACTACAAGTCACTCCCTTCTACTCAGTGTCAAAGGAAGCTACTCTGTCCAGTAAGCCCAAGAAGATTTGTCCCTGTTTCCACTGACCTCCCAGCTCACTGGCCGTACTGCTTCAGCTACCTTTCCAACATCACACAGGGTGTGGCAGGTTGGTCTCCACAGTTATATCACAGTCCTACAATGGAAATTAACTCCTAGAAAGCAGCCAGAGACACCATTTAAGAGAAATTCCTCTGAATACAAACCACACCACCACCATTTTCACCTCCTCTAGTTTCTTCTTACTCCAATTCTCTTCTGTATTTTCCCCTTCTGTAATTCCCTTCTGTAATTTCCCTTATGAACACCTCTTTTTGAGATCCATAGGGATGAGGACAGGGAACCAATCTCTCTCATCTTACGATAATAAACCCTGACCATATGCAAAACCAACTGGCATACTAGTACACTCCTCCAGCACATCCAGGCCATCAGTCAGAGAGGCTCCAACACCAATCTTCAGTTTTGTTTAGTAGTGAGACATCAAAGGCTCCACTCATGGAACATTTCTACCTGCCAACCAGGACTTACATGCAAGAGCTAGCACACTTTACCCAGATCTCCAGAACTCACTGGAGCTAAAAAATCCAATAGGAATGGCCCTGGGCCACACACTGAACACCAGTGCCTGTTGGGTGCTTCAGTGAATATTGTTCTGGCAACCAGAGTCTTCCCTCAGACCCCCATCTGACTGAAAGTCACAGCAGATCCCATCCTGGGTCAGCGCACTGATCCGGTGCGGAAAAGTATGTCTGAGAAAAGGCTGGCATTCACATGGAAATACATGATACAAACCATGGGGCAGACAGAGCTGTCTGTTATGACACAGGATATAAGGAAACGCAGAAAAGTTAAAGAGTTGCTCAACTGCCTGTGGTCCCCAACTTCCAACACTGCTGTCAAATCATCTTTCTGTTCTGCAAGCTTTATTTATTGCAATGCAAAATCTGACACAGACATCCTTCCCTCCCCACTCTACCTCTGCTCCTCAGCAGCTGGGTGGAAGGTGTCAAACCACAGGCAATGAAGCAGCATGATGCAAGGAAGAATTAGAGAACAAGTCACAGGTGAGCATCTATAGAAACATTACTTGTGCTTTAACAAGCATTTAGGCAAATATATATATATGTGTATGTTTATGTATATATATATATTAAAAAAAATAGATGCAGGTATCTCATGATACAGCCAGAAATCTGGTCAGGCTCCTATATATGTAAGGACTGCCGTTTTCCTAGGTCCAACATAGAATTCCCTACCTGGGCATCCTCTCTTGCAGTGATGAAAACCAGAAGGAAAATAAAGAGGAAAATATATCATTTGAAAATGGTTTTCCTTTTCGTGGGCTTCAAAAGGTGCCACAAGACAAAAGAAAAATACGCTGACAGGAACCACTAGGTGGTGAAGAGTGACAGACTGTATCAGCAGTTCTAAATTCACAGCAGGCACAGTCCTGCTCATCTAAACTGGAGGCACCTATTCTCTGCAATGAATTTCATGCAATTCATGTTGGCCATCCCTGTGCAGGTGAAGGCTTTAAACCTCAAAGCCCATGTATGAAGGCATAGAGAGCACAAAATTGCCTTCACTCAGAACTAGCAGATGCCAGGGTCAGCATTTGGGGATGTAAAACAGCAGAAAACACGTTTCATCCACACCCAGGATCAGTGGATCTGGACAAAGCGTAATGTGGGATATAAGGAGAGCCATAATCCATGTCACTGCTACTGAACAAATGCAGCGATTACTTTCTGGCGTCTTCACCAGTTTCACTTCTCCTGTTTCTTCAATGAACAAAAGCTCTCAAAGGGCAACATTTTAGTCAAAGCTGCCTTCCAGCCACCCCCCCTCTAAGTTAGCCTCCCTTTTGCTTTGAGGTCCAGTGTTGATCATGCCTTCCTCCTTCACCTGACCAGGTTTCTTGGCTTGACACCTCCAAAGAGAAGAAAGGTTGAAAGGAAAAGTTCAGAGGCAGAGAAATATAAGGCAGGGCATAGCAGCTAACCTGCGAAGGGGTTGTCACACTTATCTCAGGGACAAAATTGTCATCAAACAGACTGATGATGTTCTCCTGCTTGATCTCCTTGGAGGGGGTGACTTTTGGAGGCGGAGGCACCGGAGGCCCTTTCCTCAACTGCATGCAAGTGAGCACACAGCCACAGCACAGACGGCGACACCCAAAAAAACCAGAGACAGGAACCAGGTTAGCCACAAAAACTGAAGGTTGGGGAAATCACAACCACAGGGCACAGAGCGGGGTCCAATCAACTCCATCTGAAGAGACAGGGAGGGAGGGTGAAGGGCTTAATTGGAACAAAACAAAAAAACCCAAACAACCACAAGCCTCCAGAGAAGGTTTGGCATCATTAGTTACACTTCAGCTGTGGGCTGAAGTTTCCCTCTGCAGAGGAGAAACGTAACACAATTAATATGCATTGACAGTACATGCATACATAATTAAAGCATGTGCAACCTTCAAAAGAACCACTGGGAAGGGAGCAGATCAATTACTGAGAACACAATTCAATAGACCAGGCCAGCACTGCCTCCCTTTACCATACTTACCGTACCTAAGGGAATGAGAGATTAGACTCAATTTGTCCTATTATCTGTAGGTGACCATGAGGACAGACTCTGATCTGCCCAGTACTGGTTCTCTGGTGCACTTGTTATCAGAGTACCAATAAGGTCTGAAGGAACTCTCAATAGCTTCTTACCACTTCTCAGATTTAGGGAATAACAATTCAGACTCCTGAGAAGCCATGACTGCTGGAGGCCCAACTCTGCTCTCAGTTTCACCAGTGAGCATTGACACTAATGAAGTCAGGTTTCCCAAATGGAGATCCCAGAGAAAGCATAACAAAGTCTGACCCTGCAACTCTAACATGTCCTAATACCCACTCAGACTCAGCCTGACACTGCATTCTGAACCCACAACCATATGGGAGGCCATGGTAGACCCTCCCTACACGAACCCATCCCTCCCCTTTTCACATTTTCTTGTGTGCAAGCCTTCAGTGATCATTTCTGGAGCAGATCAAACTTTGAGAAGCTGCTGCTGTGTTAAAACAAATCAGCCATACAAGTTCCCAGCACCACAGCAATGCTCAGCAATGACAGTGCTTTCCATTTACAGTGATATTTTACAGTTTCTTGATCTTCTCATCATACCTAGGATCCCAAGGCAGCAAGACTATGACAGTAAGCACTGAGTATTATCAGTGTGAGGCCCAGATCTGAAACACAAGGATCCCCAACTCCTTGTCCTGTGTTCACACTCTTCCAGAATATAACTGAGTTCTACACCACATTTATTCAGATTACTAAGGATATGCCTAGTTTTCTACTGGGTTCACCTACTTTACAGAGTGAGTATGCAAACACACATTTTCCACTAAATAGATGGCATGGGGAAATAATTAAAGTAGCTTTTTCACTTCCAGCTTCTCACTGTTTGCAGAAGGTGACGTGTCCATATTCCCCAAGAACAACCCCTTCCTGAAAATCCCCTGCTTGACAGTTGCAAGAAGGGACCAGAAATCTCAGGAAAAAGCTATTCTCAGAACAGAGCCACCATCTGCAGAAATGGGAAGCTCCTATTACAAATTCTACACAAAGGTCCTGACGACTTCTGCTATTTATTTCTCAAAAATAGTCTCCTTCCTTCCAATGTACTAGCATCTTGAAGACCAGCACATCCACAGCGTCCAGCATTACCTTCAACAGCAGTCTAAAACCACATTTCAAAGACAACAGGATTGCATATTGATGTCGGGTTGTACCTGGAAATTCATCAAGCACAAACTACTTTGCCACCTAGAAGAAAAGGAATCCTCTAATTGTTTTCTGTTGACTTGGATCCCCAAAAGCTTCACCTTTCTATATTCAACTTAGTTGCACTGGTTTCAAAGTGTCATTGCAGCATTTCAGTGGTGTAACTGAGAGCAGAATTCTGACCTTTCAAACTTCGTAGACCCCTGAAGTCTGTGTCATCATCAGATTACTCAGTGTAGAGACCTGATAGCAGTCACTTCTTTCAAAAGACAGAAATAAGCTGGTTTTGAGAATTAAAGAACAGCAAGAGTAAGAGAGATATGGTTTTGGCATAGGGGACAAGTCAAAATTTAGTATTTGTTTGATTTCTCTTGTTTTGCTTTCTCTCCACAGCCTTTGCATTAGTATTTCAGACTGTAGAGGCCAGAGAACTGTACTTGCTTGTTGCATTATGCTCCATCCTCCCCCAGAGGATAAGGCCCCTAGCTTCTCTAGGAGGACCCTTGAACAAATCGCTTACCCACTGGCCAAAAGTAATAACACCTGTGAAGATTTGAGTACTAGTCTGAAGATTTCAGTCAGGACTGTTAAGAGAGTAGACACTCATGTTTTCCAACCGGCTGGCAAGCTGACACACACTTGGTTTCTAGACTTTATCCATACAGGTACCAAGCTTAGGTGTGGGTATGAAACCCTTGTCCTTGTCTTCCCTCCCTCTAGAGCCAGCTCCATCTCTCAGCACCTAGTACGAACATGGAGTGGAGTTCTTGCTCTTCACTGTAGTGTGGCTCTGAAGAATGAATTGAATACAGGTTGCGAAAGAGATGCCAGGCGGTGGCAGCATAAGCTGCAAATGCCGTTCCAAACTTGCCTCTAGCCCATCTAAGGTTCCAGCCACGGCTGGACTGGAATATTCTGCTTGCTTGACATGTGGTGACTTCAGCCCCATTCCTGTGGGCAGGAAGGCAGCAAGTGAATGAGAAAGTACTTGTAGGCTGGCAAAAACAAGGCTTATGTGTACTATTTATAGCAAAGGGAAGAAGCCAAACTCAGCAAGACAAGTCCACAGGCAGGACAAGTGAAGCCTGCAGTGAACAGCTCAATAAAACTGTAGGATTTCTTGTTCCAAATTTCAGTCAAGTTATGCCAATCTCTGAAAAAAACGGGAAGGCAATTCTGGATGCAATATCCTCTCTCCTCATATGCATACCCTGCTCCAAGGTCCTAGCCAGGGTGGTGGCAAAGCTGCTCTAGGCTGTGCAATGCTGAGCAGCGCAGAGACCCTGAATGCCAGACATCCACACATCTCACAGGGCTGGAAAAGACCTTTTTGCCAATGTAGAAACATCCCCTTTTTGTCCCTAGACAATCCTGAAAATCAAAAATGCAGTGGAGAGAAAAACGTCGTTAGGGGCTACCCAAAAACAGCAGACAGCCTGTAACCACAGGCCTGGATTTGGAATCAACTGCTACGTATGACAACAGCAAGGAAGTTTTGGGTTGCACCCATCTCTTTTCAGAAGCAATGGGTTTTCTCTCACCACCCTGGCCAGAACCCCTCCCAGATTTAGTTCTTCCTGGAAGACTATTCCCTTGTGTCCCACTTACTGAAATGCAAGGATTGGCACCAGACATAAATTTGGCATAGTTACTACTTTTCCCTGCTGAGCTTTTTCCCCACTTAGCAATGGAGGGATATAGAGGAGTGGGAAGAGGAAGCAAATGTTTTTATATGCTAAGTAGCAGGAGCTACATCTGCTATTTTAAACACACTACTGGGTATCTCTCATGTAAGGAGAGGACTAACAAAGACCACATGGAAGGTATCGCTCCATATAATGGACAGCTTTCTTCCTGGTACCCACCTAATCTGTTCATAGCATAATATAATTCCTTTATTTTTAGCACAATAGTTTATCTTGGGATTAAAATGAAACATCATACAAAGTACAGATGTTCTCCTTATCAATATTAATTTTTCTTCTTTCAATGTTCCTCAGTAACAGAAGTTCTTGAGAAGAAACTGGACTATTAAATTCCACAGGTAAATTAAAATGTAAAGAACAAACTTCCTTGCCTAGCTACAACTCTATCCTCCTTGGATCTTGTTGGCCATTCTACCAGTCAGAAAAATGTGTTACTAGCCTTTCCCCTGTAAAGGTATTCAAAGACAGATTAGTTCTTTCCTATATGAATTAGAGATGACCAATAAGCAACTTGTATTCTCAGGAACCTCTCAGGAACCAGTGAAGGAGAACAGTCATTCATATTCTCTGTGCTCAGTAGCAGGAAGAGGTCCAAAAAGGCAACTGATGGATGTCTTTGACTCACGGAGCTTGTGCCATCAGCGGTCATACTGCAGAGACAAGGTCAATGTCATGGAGACACTACCTGAGATGGTGACTTGGGGATGCTTGCCCCAGGCGCTTCCAAAGCGGATGGTTCCAGATCATGGTTGACAGTCTTGGTCTCAGGGCTGGTGATGGGAGATCCATCTGGTGGAGGCGAGGGGCTTTTATTTGCTTTCGCTGGGGTGCTGTCACTGAAGGAATTGAAGGGAGAAAGGGAGAGAGAGGAAGAGGGAGAGAGAGAGAGAAAGAGAAGTCTGAGCCAAGCCTAGGAGGAATTGTGCACAGATCAGTGGCCTCCATTATCTCTTTGCTTCACTGCCCAGACATGTGATGAAGACATTTGAAGCCTCTACAAGCATCTCTGCTGAGTCACTTGCAGTCCAACACACTGCAGCAGCATTACTAGTAGCAGCAGGCTACTCCCTAAACTCCTACTGCAAGGACATACTTTGTCTCAGACACAGAAAACCAAACAAAATAAAAAATAACCAGGCATCCTTAATTCTGCTAGATTCTAATGTAATTGCATGACATTAAGTTATAGTCTTTTAATACTGGGGAAGAAGATGGTGGAAGGAATTCTGTGCAGCTCATACAGTTCTAAATTCTACAGATAAGATTTTTTTTCTGCATGGTGGTGTACCCACAGTGACACCTGTGTGGGTTATGATTAATAGATTTGCAACACCTGAACTAAGGCTGTAATCATACAACATCATAATCCTCTACATGGTACAAACTAGCCAAGCTGGAAGAGGAGCAGATTAGCCAGAAGTTTCACAGATCACTCCAGACAGCAAAGAAACAGTTACTAATAAAGATTTCTCTATTATAGAAAGTCTCCCCAGCCTTGTTTTCAGTTATGAACCCCTTCTGCCCTTGTCTTTCCAGTTAGTCCTTATTCCAGGACTTGACTGTGTGTTTCTGACACACAGTCAAGAAGGATTCTTCAGGGAATTAAGATGCAAGGAGCATATGCCAACAGCGTTTGTTGGTTCATAATTTGGCCAAATCTGGGGAGAGTTTTCAAAGGAATGGGAAGAGGCACACACCTTTCTCTAACGGCTTGCCCTGGCCAAGTGTCAAGTCTTCAAAGTATAGAATCATGAGAGATTTATAAAAAGCTGGTTACTAGAGAATTTCAACAGGGACAAAGGTAAAGCCATTTCCCAGCCTAATTCTCAGGAGCAGCTGTGGCTGAAATTCATCACTGTGGCTGAAATTCAGCTCTCCAAAAAGCAACTACTCAATTTATATCAAGTCACGCAGAAGCACAGAAACTGGCAGCGGATGTTTAGCAGAAGTGGTTACAGTTTGAAAAAACTATACACAGCTGAAATCAGAATATAACAGAATATTGCAAAAGGGCTGTGCAACCTCATCTACAGTGGGTGATACTGTTTGCCTCTGTTTTTAAAACTGCAGTTCTTGTGAACTTGAGGGAAGGCTGAAAGGAACAGATCCTTTCCTACAACTTGAGACATTAAATGCTGGCATAGAGCCATGAACAGAGCAATGCAAGGCTGACACTGTAGCAACATCAAGTTGATTATTACTTTGCTCTGTCCCAAGGTAGCCCAGAGCTCAAGACATACATCCACTCACACTTGGATGCCCAAGGTGTGGTGGTCATTGGCTAACATGCATCATAGCCTCATTGCTAAACATGACTAGGGGAACAACAAGAGGACAGCAAGGCACTTCAACAAACCTACCCTAGAAGCAAGCATCTGAAGCAGGGGGAGCTCAGCATTCCGCCTTTCAACTTCCTCATCCCATTCCTCTTCATTCATTTCATCCTCATCTATTTCCCACCTCCCACTTTCTCCCCATATCCACACCCCCCACACACACATTACTCCACAAAAGAGCCTGTTCTCAGGTCCACATGCAGGTTGGATGTTCCTGGCAACACTGACGCCAGCAGCACACCAACATGATGCAACAAACCCAAACACGTTGTATGCCAGCAGCTCTCAGAGGCACACATGCCAAGGGAAAAAGAGGGAAAAGAACAGGAAAAGGGACTAAAGGACATGGACGTCAACCTCGGCAGCTTTTCAGTTCTACTGGATACGCTTACAGTGTCCTTCCTCAGAAGTCCCCAGAAATAACTGCAAAACAGTGGGCTGTGTGAAGGATTCTGCAAAATTGACAAGGTGGTGCTGCAGATTAAAATAAGTAATGGTTGGAAGGTGAAGGTAAGGAAGTCCTGCTTTAAATGGGAGTCACCAGGGAACAGCAGGAAATGACAGGAAATGTCCTCTGATGCTAGAGTTGGGGAAAGAAAAGTACATGTTACCTTCCCTACAGTTGAAAGCACTTTCAGAAAAATGAAGGACACAGTAAACTATTGCCAGACTGCTAAGACTCCTCAAATGCCCAGATTACACTGGGAACATTGGGACTATTGGCTGTCAGCTGGCCTACCAACACAAGGGTAGGCTTTTCCTTCAAGGGACCTGAAGAGGCCACTTCTCCCAATAGAGAAGAAGACTGAACTCATTTCTCAAGGACCATGAAGCAGCTTCTTAGTGCCTCATATCTGGTGCCTGGCAGTGACTTAATTTGGAGATATACTGGTAAAAGGCTCCCCACATGAGAGTTCAGTTTCTTCCCATCACCCTACAAGGGCTGAGAGGGCCCCCCACTAAATCTGTCATTAAGTCACTACTATTTACAGCTTGTTTGATGTGTTGGCTGATCCTCCTAGGAAAATGCCAGTGCTAATTTCGGCTGAGCCTTTCCAACCCCCCCCAGGTGGCACCTTCATTCCTGCACTTGTTGCTTTGCACACATTTAAGTCAGGGCAACCAGCGTCAAGAGAGCTTGTTGCCAGGATCCTCTGTCCTTCACAGATCCCCAGGGAGCACACACTGCCCATACAAAGTCCTAGCTCCAAACTGACTGCTTGCTACAGGAAAAACAGGAAAAAGCAAAAGAGTAGGGACTGTCCCCACTGACCAAACACGAGTACCACATTAAAAGCAAGTCAGAACAGAAAGATCATTACTTTCTCTTTTTCCTTCCCATAAGCAGTTGGGAAGTGACGCCAAATCTAGGAATATCAGGCAGGGAAGGGAAGGTGTCAACTTTCTTCTCCAAATGGAGAGAGCTGGAAACAGGGTGCAATACAGTTAACGCAGCTGAAGGGGATGCCAAAATCCTCTAGCCCCTATAGAGCTGCTCAGCTCCCAGACTTCTCATCGGGCTGCCTCATCTGTTCTGGAAGAGCAGAGTAACATCTGCAGATGGGGTTCCCATGCGCTTGTAACAATCCTATGTTAGAGTATGAAACCTTCTTTCCAATATGGTAAAAACAGACCAGTCGCCTCCTGCCAAGTTCTCAAGTTATAAAGGCTTCAATAGGGCTTTTTAGCCAAAAGTAACTTTTTTAGCAACAAAGGAGGCTGGAGGATAATTTAAAAAAGGAGTGGGATAAAGGAGGAAAAGGCACCTACATGCCCAAAGAGTGCCACAAATGTATGTTCTTGGTACAGATTGAAGAGGGGCTGAGTCCCAGACCCTCCTTCCCTGCACCAGGGGTTGCACATTCCTCTGTGACCCCAGCAGCTCCTCTGAAAGCAGAAACCTCTAGCACAGCCCCAGTCAGGCACCTTAACTGCTGGGCCATCTGAACTTTGAGAGCAGAACAGGAGGACATTGGGTCTAGAACTCATCAAGATGAGATTTACTAGCTCTTCCTCTGTTGTAGCATCTGTCCGTTCTCAGTGACTGGAAATACTAGACGTCCTGCCTGGTGCAGGTATAACACTGGTCCAACTGAAGACCAGAGACAGACACCCAGAGAAGTACTCATGTAAATCATCATTTTCCTACAGCAGAAAACCTCAGAAAAGTAACACAAGACATTCCTTTACTCATTTGAGGATATTAAATTAAGATTTGCCTATCAGCTTTCCCTGTGAAATTGCAATTCTCCACCCTCCAACCCCCTACTTGAAAAAGGGTGTATAGCAGAGACAAAGAGAAGGGCTGTATGACTTGCCATAGTCAGTTGGAAGACAGGATCAGAAAACCAAAGATTTCAATCCACCAGCACTTGCTTTTATTGGTGGCACAACATCAACTTGGGAATCATAATCTTTTTTCTTCTTATAGGGATCCCATGGAGAAAATACCAACAGAAAGACTAACAGAAATAATTAAAGGGCATCTCCATGCCATAACATGGCAATTCTCACTTTGCTCCAGAGCATGTTCTTGGCCTATAGTAAACCTAGGCATCACAGCAATCCAGTTATTCAATGCCATCACTGCGTTGAAAGGAAAGACTCCGACACTAGTCTTTATACAAGACAACAGGCTTCCTTTTCCTTCAGCCCTGTGCAAAATTTTCAATGAATGAAGCAAAACAGCAAGTATCCTCAAGAACAGAGCAAGTAAGGAGCAAAGCCAGAAGTGTCCTTCTCCTACCGCATCATCCTTCCAACTGCAATGGGTAGATAGGACCAGACTTCTGAAAGACCTGTTCTGTTGTCCTGCCTGGCCAGACATGGAATGAGATTGCAGCATTTCAGATCTGTTCAAAAGGGCAAGCCCCGCTAGGTAAAACTAGAAGCTGTTAACCACCAAAATTGCCCGTATTTCCCATGGAAAACCCAGCACCACGCTTTTAGTCGCGCAAGAACAACTGAACAGACAATGCCTGAGCTTTCACACTGCCTTCTTAGACAGGAAAAGAAGCAGGGACTCAAACCAGGCACACAAGCAGTTAATGGGATTATCCAGACACAGACTGATCTCACAAGACCCAGCAGGCCATGAACATATCATATCATGCAAAGGACCCCTCTCCCATCACAGGGTTAACACGTGCCAGGCTGTTAAGGGTCCAGCAACAGCCTTTCCAGTTTTAGGAACTAAATTAAACACATATCGAAATGCTGCTCTCCATACCAGTACCTGCTCATCTTTTTCCTCAGCCTGGCGAACAGTTTAGTTTTCTTTCTGTTGAGGATGGCACGCAAATCATTTCGTTACAGGGTGGCACAGTCAAACCAGGGAGGAAAAGTTAAGCTTTCAAGCACACATTCACTTGGTGCTACAGATCTCACTGCAATCAAGATTACAAGATCTCCTCCCTCTCTCTCTCCAACACACACACAGAGGGATGCACACAGAAACATGTACACACTTCCTTTAGTTCATAGAAAGCTATGGCCTGGTTTGGAGAGGGTAGGAGAGGGCTTTTTGTGCCTTTCGAAGATCTACATATATGTGAGCAGACTAGTGCTTTCCCTGCTCTTTGGAATATGGGGCCAGGGTGCACATGGAGAAGAAGAAAAATGAAAGTGTATAGACCAGTAGAGAACTGTAAATGTCTTTTTTTCACAGGTAATCACAGCTCCACTCTCTCTCCTGTAAACATTACACAAGAAACAAGCTCCCTAAATTCTCCTTTACTTACACAATCTGTGCACGGTCTTATAGGTGGAACCTAATTAGTAGCTTTCCTATGTCTTTTTTTCAGTCTGTCCAATCATAGCAGGATAATACTAGAGATCTCCCAGGTCTTCCAGGCATCTGAGCCTGAATGTTTAAACTCCTTCAGAAACAAATCCCAAACATATGTCTGAGGTTTCCACTAATTCATCAGCTGCTCTCTGCTACTGTGCTACACAGCCAGCATAAGATCAGCCACAGTAATGTTTCTGTAAGGCTTCTCATGAATGCCATAATGATGTGCATGGATAATTGCCTCGCTTCTCACACCTCCTCATTCATTTCCTGCTATTGTATCAATCTCCAATCCCCTTCCCAGTAGAAAAGGGTTGGGGAAGCATCTGCTCTTACTGCAGACCACAATAAGCAATCGGATCAGAGAGGGCTATTTCCTCCTGCACGCTCTTGCTCCAGCCCTGTGCTACAATGAGAGGCCAGATGTGCAGAAGAGACAGAAATGCCTCTTAGAATTTCCTGGTCACTGCAAAACATATTTACTATGCTGGCAAACCTACATCCTCCTATAAGAACCTGCTTGACTGTGCTCATGAGGAGGAGAGTTGCTCTGGGGCAGGTCTGGCATCTCAGCCAAGATGCAGGGTGTAAGTGATGAAGCAGCAGCACTCAGATTGCTGCCCACAAAGGGATCTCTGTGTGCGCACTTATTTTCTGGTTTTAGGGCCCTGGGGTCTCATAGACAGCCAAAGAGCACAGAACTGCAGCTGAGATATCTATTACAGCCTCAGATGAACTAGCGGTTTGTGGGGGCAGGAATCATTATGACAGGTAATTTATTCATTGGAAACATTTTCAGGCCAGAAACTTCATGCTACAACAACAATGAAAATGCCTGGGACAGGCTGTCAATATACCCTATAGTCACTTTCTGGAGGAAGAGAGGAAAGAGCTGGACAAAACAATGGCTACAGCCTTCATCTGTCCTGTTACCTCATCCTCTACCAAAACATGCTGGAGGATGCCACTGTCAGAGACAATGTAAATGGTAGCAAGAGGATGAGCATCACTGCCTCCTCACAAGGCTTCAGTCTTGTTGGGTTGTGATGATCAGAGACCACAAGCTAACTTGGGAAGATATTATTTTCACAAGAAGCATTTCTACTACCATCTTGGAAATTTGGCATTAGCAATCCAAAATTCTGGAGCCAAATTCAACTCAAACATCCTCTTCCTTTAGAGCTGGCAAACGCCACATACACTGCTGGAATAAGACACGTAAGCCATCTATGCACGAATGCAATAGGAGTTTCAACTGGGAGGAGAGACAAGGGACTACAGAGGTCTCAACAACTTATCTAGCCCTTCCAAATCAATGCACTCATACCACAGCCTGCCCTTACTTCATGCTGACTTCACCTCCTCCCTCTGTCAATACACCAGTTGAGGACTTGGGCTGTGCTCCTGCTCACCCGGCATGTGGGATTAGCAGCAGCTGGAAGCCAGAGACCAACACTGTTTCATCACTCATGCATCCTGGATAGAAGCCAGACAGCCTCATCCAGAGCCCGACCTCTCCCTCCCCTCTCAGTGCTAGAGAATGTGCAGACTTGCACTTAACCATACAGGAATGAACCCAGCTGAGGAAAGAAAACTTGAGTCCTGGAGCACACTCACTCCTTTCATACCTGCAGATTGGAAGTGCTCCGAGATCAGGAAGCCTCATGTTAGTGAGGCTGCAACTAATTCCACAACACACACAGAGGAAATGCACCTCAGCTGGGTACACAAGGGGCTTGGCATTAAGGTAGTTTCGAGTTTGGAGGTCCAAAGAGAAGGCTAGGAAAACCAATGGGCTCTTGGTGCTCAAGCTTACAAGCTGCAGGTACATGGTGGAAGCTTTTGAGGGACAGGTGCTGGGCAACTGGACCCAGAAGGAAGGACAGCTCAGTATTACATATCAGTGCATGGAATTCAACTTTGAAAAAGCGGAGCTGAGTGTCATTTGTCTAAATATCAGCACCTAGTGAAAGTTCAGGCCTCCAGATGCTATTCTAGAAAAGCAAGAGGTATTGCATTGTCACTCAGCCCCAAGTGCGATCTTGGACATGCTCTAGGGAGTCTTAAGAGGGCGCTGGCTGGCTATATGCAGGTAGTCAAATCATTCCACAGCTGACAACATGGAAGTTTCAATACCCCTGGTAGAGAATTCCCTGTCCCTCCACCCCTGCTGAAGGAAAGATACTAATCCCACAGTTACTGACCTGGGCTGTGCTTTAACAGGGAAGGCATTGCCCGAGTACTGCTTGTCTAGACCCAACAGGACATCATGGAGGTTTTGGTTCAGCTGCAAAATACAAAAAAAAGAAGCAAAAAAAAAAAAACCAATGAGAAAAGAGCCCAAGTGTCAGAAGAAAGTCCAGGTTGGCCTGCACAGGCTGACCAAACACAGGCTTCTGCCTCTACATGTGCACATACTCAGCTATCCCAAGAGAGGACAGCCCTACATCTGTTTCCACTGCTCCCAATGTGGTTCAAAACACTAGAGCACTCAAACTGTTGAGGAGCTGCTGGCAACTCATGCAAATGCTTTATCTCCTTTGCACATCACTCTCTTAGCTTCTCCATCATCTTCTCCCACCAGTGTGCTGCCAGATACCATTGCAGAACCAGGCAGAGTGTTTATCTATGCATCTGTGTGGTAGAACTGAAGCTTCACTCTGGAGCTGTGGCCAAAGCTGTTCCTCAGACCTCCATATCGAAGCTTGGGATATGGTAATTTCAACTTCAGAGCCAAAGACAGCTGGATTTCCAGTCAACAACAAGCCTTGACTTCACAGGCTGCCTGGGCCATTTAGGTTTGGGCAGGACCTGGGTATCTTTGCAGAAATGCAATAATAGGAGTTAAACTCTCTCTGGCACCAATGGCTGCAATATTCCCTCCAGACACTCCTATTCTGAAACAGCCAATTCATAAACAAGATGACATGCCAGATTTATCATCGGTAGGAGGGATCCAATGAAATCAATATTGGATACATCATGCCGGCAACACCAGCAGTTAATTGGATGCTATAGCAGTAATAAGAAACAGATGGCTCTTATGGAACAAAGCAAAAGCCCTGCTCTCATACAAAACTCATCAGGAAAGAAAAAGCCAAGACATGATACAAGAAGAGAATTCCTGTCTAACAATCATCTTTCCCATGTTTTGCTGAATATAAGTCAACAGCAACAAACTGACAATTATAACAATCCTCCCTTTTCTGAATCAGTTCATCCCTAAGTGGGGAAGAGGAGGCTATTTACTGGAAAGGTCTCCATGAAATGTCAGCAGGGCTCAAAATTAATGCATCACACCAAGGCAGAGGGCCCCTGACTGCTGGAAATTGAGGGACGATAACAGTTGCTTGCTGCTTAGCAGCTGTCTTGTTGTCAGGATGACACTGGGGAGGGGAGGGAATATAAGAGTTTTCCAACTGGGCTCTCAGTCACTCATTAAGATCAGTGCAACGTTTACCAAGGGTGTGCAACTCTCAGGAGCAGTGTACAGACCTAAGGAATTCAAGACTTCTCTAGCTTTCAAGTGAAGGAGCAAGAACATCTTTGTAAATGAAAGTGGCAGCGGGGGGCCTTCCCACAGACTGTTTCTGAGGTCTCAGCTGGGTGCTGGCACACAGCACCAGGATCCAGCCTGCCACCACCAGGTAGAGCACTGTTTCGTGCTGTGATTCCCAACTCATGGCCAACTGGTAGTCCATGCAAGGGTCATGCTAAGCACTCAAATGTCTTCTTTTGGGTTACAGGGAAGGAAAGAAGACAAAAGAACAAAGGTACTGCTGGGAAGTGCCTTCTTGAGGGATCAGAGTGAGGCAGGTCTCAATCTGCACTCAGTCTTCAGCTGACTTGCAGATTGGCAGATTCCCTGCTGTTTTCATCCCCACAGCTAGATGAGGATTCACAGCAATTTGCTGCTGGGCAGCAGAGGAGGTAGCAAATAGATACCAGCCTGAGAATGCCCAGGTTATATGTTATAAATCCATAATGTAGATGAACTAAAATAAGGGAGCAAGGGATAGGCCAGAAAGTGGCTTCTCTTCCCTCTGTGGATCTGCAAATGAGTCCTGTAAAGTGACACAAAAGCCCCACAGCTGCATGGCCCTGTGATCTCTTCCCTGTGCTCCATCCCTTTACATTAGTATCTCAGACAGCCTTCCTTCCAAGTGACTCAGAAAAAAGTAAGGGTTAATATTCTCCTCTGATATAGGGCATAATACTCTGTTTTCCCCAGCCTTTTTTTTCCAGGTATGTTTGGGGCATGTTTTTTTATTGTGGATTTTTTTTTTTGCTGTTGTTTTGTTTGTTTGTTTTGGAGAGGTTGTTTTGGGGTTTTAAGTAATGGTGAAAAGAGGGTATATTTGTAGGAGAATCTGTTACTTGCCTTACCTTGCTCATTTCTTTATGGAAGTTCTCTTCTAGGCCTGCTATACTCTGGAATGTGTTGACATAGAAACCAACACGGCTGCCAAATGAAAAATGAGACAGAAGAACTTAATAGACACAATGCTCTCCCCAAAACTTTCAATTCTCCCTCTTTTGTTGCCTCTCACCCACCACTCCCATTCAAACTCAACTCTGCAAAGTCTGGTACATGCTGGAATAGAAGGGCAGCAGAGAAGCATGAAGCGGGTGATGGAGCAAAGGCCAGATACGGGGCAAACACGTCCAGGGTGAGGAATAGGCCAGCTGGGACAGTATTTTGAGTTGTGCTGGGGGGGAGGGTAGAAGCAAGGGGGGAGTGGGAAGAGAGAGACAGTGGTAAGGTGAGATAAAGAAAAAGGACAGAGACTGTGACTCAGATGGAGTGTGGGTAGAGCTGGGGGAATTGGCAGGAAGACAGATACCAATTCACTCCAAAGTCCCTCACAGCACCAGAGGAAGAAAAAAACATTTAACTGTTTGCTTCAGGGGCAGAAGAGTAAGAAACCACAGGATATGCACAGAGAGCAACACGAAAGCAGAAGGATCAGCTGCATAGCAGGAGTCTATGAACAATCTGTGGCACCTTAAAATCTCAGCAGCTGCCTGCCACCCTGCTTCTTCTAGGCATCCTGACAGCTGCCAACAGTGCTGTACCAGTGCACAGCTGGAGAAGCAACAGCATGAGGGAGATGCTCTCTAAGGCCAGAGGTATCACTGTTCTGCACATAAAACAGGTGCCTGTATCCCTCCCAGGTTAGTGTATCCCACCCAGCTCCTCAGCCAGGCCTGTATACTGCTTTGAGCAAAGAGTCCTGACCCAGGCTGGGAGGAAAGAGGAGTGAAGGCAGACATCTGCACTTTGCTTTCCCATCCTGCTGCCACCCTCTCTCTCCACTCTCCACAGACCAGCACTGCCAACCCAGGCATTATCACTCCACTTAAAAAGAAACCCAGACAGTCTTAGGAGGATTTTGCCTGCTTTCTAATGTGCCTTTCCCATCAGCTTCTGCTGCCCTCCATTTCATCCTCCAAGCTGAATGTTGATCTGTTTCCTTTTCCTTCCTTTTCATCACCATAATCACTGGTACGACAAATCTATAGTCTCAAGTCTTCCTTTCCTCTGCCTAGTCTATGTTTTGTTAAATAGAGCACAACAGGACACTGATAACCACTAGCTCCTCACTGGGTTGTGTGTCGCGTACCCAGGAGCACATTTAGCAGCAACAGAAGGTAGCCACACCAGGATTTTCCCCTCACCTTTGCTCACCCAACTGCCCAAACCCAAAAGTGGCATCCAGTGTAGAACAACCTGGCCTGTCATCTTCCCTCTTGTGTTAACCCTGCTGCTTCACTGGGCGCTCATGAGCTTGCATGGTGAGACACAGTGACGAAAGCATCACCTCTTGGCTCTCTCCAAACCCACTTACAGTATAAATTCCTCTGATATCAAATCTTCCCTAAATCAGTCAGCTGACATACATACCCAACTCAGCTGCAGATGTACCTTCCAACCAGTCAGCGTCACCCCAAAAAGCTTAGTGACCCAGCCTGCTCTGCCTGCTGTCCACAGCCGAAGCTGAGCCACTGCCCAGAAAAGCTGGACAGAGCTGGTGGAGCAAAGGTATGAATCAGGCAAAGCATAGGAACACAGTTTCACCTTGCGGTAAAGTTGAGATTTTCACGAGGATCGTGAGGCACAGAAAGCCCAGGGTGAATCTGGCTGCTGGGAATCCTAGGGCAGACTCTCCAAGATCATCAAGAAAACAAGAGCAGACACCCAGCCCAAGCTAAGGAGGACAGTAATACAAGAGCTTGGATCTTCTCTTCCTTCCTACCAGCCCTTAGGAAAACCTTCAGCACTCACCTATTCCATAGTGAAGGCAGCTCCTCCTGCAGATCAACATTCATCTCTTCAAAAACCTTCTGAGCCTTTACTAACTCTTCTTCAGCCTTGATAATGAGAAGGGAGATTGTTAGCTCCAAGGCAGACAAGCAGCCTGCAGGGCTGGGACAACTGTGACTCTTGACTTCATCGGGAGACCAGGCAAAATTCTGGCATGGGGTAATCCCCATCCCAAATTAATCTCCCAGGAACCAGGGTTGCATCACAGATGTTTTGATGCCCCTTCAGCTTGCATGTGTTAACTCAGTCTTTTTCTCAATAGATTACCCTGTTTGGACACTCAAAGTAATTCAAACATCCACTAATGTGTTTTAAGCTCTATAAATTTCCCTGTCTTCAAAAACTGAATGGAGCTGGTCAGGCATTTCAGCCTCCAGACTGGTTACAGATGAAGATAATAGTGGCCCCTGCCCCTTGCCAGGTCTCTGAAAAGTGTCAAAATCCATCCCAAATGATGTTGAAGAAGGATCCCCCCTCAAGGGGATGCTCTTTGTTCGGGTAAGGTCATGTCAAAGCCCCATCTCTTCTGAGGAAGGGAGGAGGTTTGCATCCTTGGTTGATACAGCTGTCTCACAAAGCTGACTGGAGAAGCAAGGAAGGATATGCAAAGCATGAGTTGTGCCAGCAGGAGGCCAGGCTGGTGTGCTTGAGCAGCAGGTCTTGGTTTCAGTGGTCTTGCACAAGAGCCATCCCAGGCTGGCTGTTGGTCACCAGCACCACCAAAGGAAATATGTCTTATACAGGACCTCTTTCCCCCATTTGACAGTTTAAATTGGACCTGTTCATTTCACCTGACCAGTGAGAGACCCCAACAATGATGCCAGAATTCTGTTGGGTTTCAGTGACAAACAAGGATGATCCTGGTTTCTGTTGCTGGCAGCAGAAACCAGCAGCAAGCACATTCCCCTTCCCATATTCGTCCTAGGTGACCTCTTCCTCTTTTCAGTGCCCTGACTTACAACTCAAAGCTTGCTAATTAAAATGTTTATATTCTGTAATTTGCAACAACACAGGATTCTTCCATAACCCTATGCAGGATGGAAAATCCCTGCATGAACAACATAACGACACATCTTTACAGGAAAGTCAGCACAAGGGCCTACTTGTACGTGTGACAACAGCAGGAGTGCCACAGGGCACTGCAAAGAGCCCACAAGCCACTGGGGAACCACATCTCTCTACAAGCCTGCAGTCTGATTCCCACCCTTTCTATGAAGTAAAGTCTTCCCTTCTTTATGCC